>PVJH01014612.1:13086-56408 GCA_004026705.1 Nesogale talazaci | reverse complement strand
TTCTGTATGCTGTGTCTCTATTAATATCTTTAGAGGGTCTCAGATTGGCACAAATGCTTCAGTGCTTGACTTGTAACTGAACAATTGGTGGTTCAAACTCACTTTGAGGCCCTCAGATGGTATGGTTCTGAAATTTAGTCTTGAAAGTCTTATGAAATGATATGCTCAGAACACAGTCCAAAGTAGCCCAACACTAGCTAACAACAAGATCTTTATGGAGGTTTAGAAGCCTCTCTAGAGGAGAGAAGGAGAGAGAGAGAGAGAGAAATAGAGAGAGACAGAGAGAGAAGAGGGACTTTCTCAAAGACATGCTCAAATCAGGGCTATGTCACATCAACTCTTTAGATTAGAATCAAAACAAGCAAACAAAAAATTTTGTGTTGGTGCCAGAGCCTTGTATGTCTGGGATAATCCAATTGAATCCAGTAATAGTGGACTGAATTAACTCCATTTGGGTATGTGTGCTTCCACCACTTAGGGTCAGTAAGTCCTTTTGACAGGAAGGCTAGCCCCACTGATCATTCCCTAAGGCTGCTGTACAACCAAGCTTACCAGCTGCATGCCTTGAGTTTTGGTTACCTGGATTTGAGCAAAATTCCACTGGTGAGGTCATGAGCTTACAAGGACAGCATGATAGAAAAAACTCAAGTGTACAAGTAGTTTTCTCTTTTCAAGAAAGGAGAAATGTCAATTGATGACAAACCTCATTCTGGACATCTGTCAACATCACAAAGGAATGACAATGCTAATTTCTAGTGTATTTGGAGTTCGTTCTACCAGGTCAGGCCTTTTTTTATTTATTTGTTTTGTTTTGAAATCAGTTTATTGGGGGCTCTTATCGAAATCCATCTATCCATCCATTGTGTCAAATACATTTGTACATATGTTGCCATCATCATTTTCAAAACATTGTCTTTCTTCTTGAGCCCTTGATGTCAGTTCCTTATCCCCCCACCTCCGCTCCCTCCCTCATGAATCCTTGATAATCTATAATTTCACCCCTTTGTCCTGTTTTCTTTGGGGTGGGGCATCATTGCCCTCTGGTGGTTGTGGGAGCTACCCAGCCTTGCTCCAGGAGAGCTGCTGCTAGATTTGAACCTCCAAGCTGCAGTCCCGCACTGAACCACTATGCCACTGGGCTCAGTCCTCCACCCCTTTGTCTTACATGGACCACTGTCTCCCTTAGTACCCTTTTCTGTTGTCCCCCTGTAGGAATGGGTTATATGTAGATCATAGTGATTGGTTCTTCCTTTCTCCTCCCACCTTCTCCTTCTCCTCCTGTTATCTCTATCCTCATTATTGGTCCTGAAGGGTTTATCTGTCCTGGATTCTCTGTGTTTCCAGGTTTCCAGTTCTGATCTGTAGCAGTGTACATGCTCTGGTCTAGCTGGATTTGTAAGGTAGACTTGAGGCCATGATAGTGGGGAGAGGGGGCGGAGGAGTGGGAAGCATTAAAGAAATAAAGGAAAGTTGTATGTTTCATTGGTGCTTTATTGCAGTCCGAATGACTCATCTCTTTCTTGTGACCCTTCTGTAAGGGGATGTCTAATTGTCTACAGATGGAATCTGGATGTCCACTTTGTGCTCCCCTTCATTCACGTTTATATGATTTTTTTATTCTGGGTCTTTGACGCCTGATACCCAATCCCTTCGACACTTCTTAATCACACAGGCTGGTGTGCTTCTTCCATGTGGGCTTTGTTGCTTCTCAGCTAGATGGCTGCTTGTTTATCTTCAAACCTTTAAGATCTCAGACACTATATCTTTTGATAGTTGGGTAACATCAGCTTTCTTCACCACATTTACTTATGCATCCATTGTCTTCAGCAATCTTGTTGTGAAGGTGAGCATCACAAAATGCTCGATTATTAGAACAAAGTGTTCTCGCACTGAGGGAGTACTTAAGTAGAGGTCCATTGTCCATCTGCTACCTTAATATTTGACATATAAATATAAGTACATAGATCTATTTCCATATTGTTATATATAATTATAATTACATGTAAACATGCCTATATCTAGACCTCTACAAGTGTCCTTTGCTTCCTAGTTCTTTTCTCTATTTCCTTTTGCTTTCTTCTTGTTCCACTGTCATTTTCAACCTTCATTAGAGTTTCAGTAATTTCTCTTGGTTACACTGACCTTGATTAAGCCTCAGCAGGCATCCTATACCCTCTTTGCCATTCATTTTAGATTACCTGTTGTTCCCTTGTCCCTAGGATGGTTGACAACCACCTTGCTTTTCCCCATATTCCCTCTCCCTTGTCAGCCTACCTCTGGAACCACCAGTCTTGTTATTTTCTTCTCTAACTTGTTTATCCAGCCTACCAGTATGTTGTCTAAATAGACATGCAGAGATAATAATAATAAGTGCAAAAACAAGACAGAGCCAAACAACAAAGGAAGACAAAAGAAAACAACAGTAACAAAATAACCATCACCACCACCACCACAACAACAAAAAAACAAAGCCAAAAAAAAGGGAAAAGCCCATAAGTAGTTCCAAGTCTGTTTGCTGACCTTTAGGAGTGTTTTCCAGTCAAGTCGAATGGGGTGCCCGGCTCTGGCCCCAACGTCCACTTTTGGTATTCCCCGGGGAATTTATGGCTTTGCTCCCCTTTCTGCTCTGTTGCATGTTCTTAGCGTTTTGTCCCAGTGTCATGGGCTCAGATTGGGCACAATTCCTGTACTAGGTCTTTATTGTTGTCCCCTTGGTGCTATGGGCCAGTGGGGGATGTTGTGTTTTGTGGTTGGACTGGTCCTCTGGTCCCCTGTGTGCACTGTGTGCTCTGAGCAGGAATATTATCCTCGGGGCTTGGTGGGCCATGGTGTGTTCCACTCTCTCTCCTTCCTCTTCATTTGCTCCTGTGTGTTCTGATCAGACATGCCCCTCTCTCCAAGCGGTTGCTTCAGTGTTCTCCTAGATTTCAATTGTATAACGGCGTGGGACAAATAAAGCCAGATTTTTGGCAGACAGGGGACTGTTTTTACCACTATGACACTGCACCTTCTCACAAGGCCATCTTGTGTACCAGTTTTGGGCAAAACCCAGCAAACCTCTCTTGCCCCATGAACTTTATTCACATGACCTTGCACTGTGAAACTTTTGTTTCCAAGAATGAAGAGAGATATGAAAGGACAATGACTTGAGACTGTAGAAGAGATGAAGAAGAAAAAAAACCCCAAGATACAAAAGCAAAAAATAGATGAGGGAGGTGTTGTGAGCCATCTTGACATCAGAGTTTGAAAAATGTTTCCAAGGATAGAATCACAGATTTGACAAATATATTCAGCGTCACAGAGAGTACTTTGAAGGTGATAAGGTTGCTTTGTAAAAAATTTAAATAAAAAATCTTTGGGGGGAGATTCCATTTTTTTTGGGGGGGGGTGTATTCCCTCCTAGCTAGGCAGGTTAAGCCTGCCTCCTTTTTCCAGTCATGTATAGCCAAGTCATGGAAAGTTCTTCAGAGCCTGTCCGGACACAGGAGGTAGTGTGGACAAGCAGACCCTGCTGCCGCACAACTGGTTGGGTTCCTGTGCAGGTGGTTATGAAGAAGTGACCACCAAGGAGCGCAGCACCTGGGATTGCTTCCCACCCTTTTCTTCTTCCCACTCTTTTCCTTCATTGTTCCTGGCTGGGCTCTCGTTCCCAAAGAAAGAGTCTGTCTAAGTGTGTGCCCTTGTCCAGGTATTCTCCAATAAAAACATCCATTTGGATCGCCTGGAGATATTGTTACTACACAGAGTGTGCTGCCCCCTGAGGGCCCGCCTTTCTGTATAGTTCCTGGATGGTGTTGATATTGCTGGTTGTGTGTCTAGGGGACTCAGTTTATAATCCCTGGTACTGAAAAGCAAACTCCCTTTCAGGAAGGGATTTTGGAGTGCACTGCCTATATGTGCTAAAGCAGAAGGTCTTCCACAGCTAGCAGTAAGTGGTATTGAAGTAAGTGCTAGCATGTACTGGCATTATCATGACCTTTGTTAACACTGGCGAAATGAGGAGCAGGTGGAGGGCATAGCACTGGGTGATCAAACTTAACTGGCTCCAGGAAAATTCTAATTATACAGATTATGAAGCGGGGGGGGGTATATTTTGAAAGCGCCGGGGACCCGGAAAATAGAAAATGATAGTTTTAGGGCAGCTGACGGTCTGCCCTTTAAGCCAGAGGGCTCCTGTATTCATTTTCTATTGCTACCGCAATAAATTACCTCAAGTTTAATGACTTAAAACAATGCAACTTCACCATTTTATGCTTCTGTAGGTTAGAAGCCTGATATTGACCTTGTGGGGCTAAAATCAAGGTGTCAGCAAAGCTGGGTTCCTTACTTCCTCCATCTACAAAGCCCGAAACAGTGGGTCAAGTCCTTCACATGTTGAGTCCCTCTGACTCTCCTCTTCTGCCACCCTTCTTCCTTGTGTAAGGACTTTCGTGATTATAATGGTCCACCTGGATAGCCCAGGCTCTTGTTGGATGACATCGATTCAATTTCAACTCATAACAGTCCATGTGACATAGGAAAGCTGTCCAATAAGGATTTTGGGGCTGCAGCCTTTCCAGAATTGGATCACTGCATCTTTATCCCACAGAGCAACTGGATGGACTTGAGTCGCCGACCTTTAGGTTAATGATTGAACATGTAACTGTTGGATCACCAACAGTTCTGTGTTACAGAACAAGCTATACAATTAAAAGCTGACTTGAGGGCAGTGGGTCCCTACGTATATTAAGGTCAGATTATTGCTATCCCAATTTCATCGGCACCTTAATTTCCCTTTGCCATGTAACCTCATATATCCACAGGTTTGGGGAATTAGGATCTGAATATTTTTGAGACCATTACCCTGTCTGCCACAGCTTCTTTTCAGTTTTTAAAAGGGAATATATCTTATGAAACTCAAGAGTGGAATTTGTAGCTATCAGGTCAGAATAAGATTATTAGGATGACAGAATTCTAAAGGAAATGAATGGAGACCCCAAAAGGCCACTGATGATACCATCAGTGCTCCAAATTAGATAGAAACTGATGGATGTATAAGTGTGAGAATTTGAATGCCCATAGCCTCTTGCTTGACGAAAATAGTACCTTCTCTCTTTTCAAAAGAGATCAGCTTCCCGCAACCTCTTAGAAATATCACTTAAAGCATATCGCAAACCTCATGAGTTGATACATAATCCTCTTGTAAACTGCTACAACCACCACCCAGTATTGCTTCTTCCTGCTAACCAGAATCAAGACATAACATAGCCTGAGAGGGGAGCATATGTGCTATTTCAGAATATGCATCTACTTAGAACCTGTATAGGAGTGGATCTGAAGGTATTCATGAAAATAAGACCGGAAAAGGACAATCCATAGGATAAAAATACTCATACCAGAGGTGGCATTCAATGTTGCATCAAAGATATCCGGGGATGTATTTTGATAGTTTGTTCAGATAACCTTTGCCAAATTTTATTTTATTGATCTTGCTGTTGAAAATATACTCCAAAAAACACAACAATTCAGCATTTACTATATGCACCACTTCTTGACACTGAGGCTATTTTCAAAATTGTGCACTCATCCTCATCCTTCTTTTCAGAGTTGTTCCTTCCTCAATAGCACAAACTACTTACCCTGATGTTCCTATCTAACCTTTTTGAGTTGCTGTGGTCCATTTGATCTCATGTAGATAGCTCTTAAAGGAGCTAGTCTTCAAGGCAGACACCTCGCCCCTTGTTTTTTTTACTAGTTGAGTCGAACTGTTATTTAGTTTTCAGGAGACTTCAGGGAATATTTGGGGGTTAAGATTTAAAGATTATTTCAGGGCAAACGCTTTAGGAGTGCATCCAAACTTCATGGCTCCAAGAAGTCTGGAACCAATGAGGATTGACAATTATGTTCTCAATTTTACTTCTTTTGACTAGGACTCTTCTATGGGATCTTTAATCAAAAATGTTCAATCATCATCGTCAGGTCTGATCTTAAGGCAAAGGAGGTCTTTGTTCATGGAGACCAGACACTTGATCTATAACCTCTTTCCATTCCTGGAACTCCTCTGTCCCAGGTAAATGGAAATCATTTTTGTTTCCTGGAAGTTTGTAAGACCTCAGTCACTCCCCGATGAATTAGGAGGTAGAATAGGGGCACTGTGGTAGCTACACAATGTGTTGTCAAGTTAAGACTGAAGAGTGAAGGGGTGCAGTCTATCTGTCGATCGGGGGCAGCTGGATGGCCTCATTAGGAAGTGCCATTGTGGTAAACAGCTCGCTGGAGGCATTCCTGAGACATGCCACATGGAGTTACACTGATGCAGTCAGAGCCCTGGTAACTAGAAGAGCCACCTGGAGACCCCTGCCAGTATTGAGATGCTTCTACCACCACTGGATCCACAAGACTTTCTACCCACTGACCTGTGACCTTCCTGCATTTGGCATTGCTACATGCCTGTGTGAGTCTAAAGAGGAATTTATAGGCTCGTATTGGACCTATGGATTAATATTAGACTTATGGCCTTGATCTGGACTGGACTGGGATGTTTTTTTAATGTTCAAGTACTCTCTCTTTCCCATACACAAATAAGTATCTATGAATTTGTTTCTCTAGTCTACCTAAGCTAACACTGGCACACAACATGTTACTAGGCCAATTAACTGGGATGTTCTCTGAAACCATGAACCTAACCCTCTAAAGCAGCAAATCCAATCCCATGACATTTTGCTTTTATATTAGCCTCTTCAGTATCTATCCACCTTTTTTTTTTAAATGGGAGGAGTGTCTTGGTTATAAATATATCTGTGTCTATCACTCTTTTGCCAATTCCACTTTTCACAGGTGTAAGCTTATCAATAGAAATTATGTAAAGTGGGCTGAGCCCCAGTGGCATAAGTGGTTGAGTGCGGGACTGCGGCCCGCGGGCTTGGCAGTTCAAATCCAGCAGCGGCTCTCAGGAGCAGCGCTGGGTAGCTCCCACGACCACCAGCAGGCAGTGATACCTCTCCCCCCAAAAGAAATTACAATAAGTATTTGCTTTGTTTGAGTGTGTGTGTATGCTTATTTATCTTGTCTCCTATCCTGGAAGGAGTTAAATGGCGTCTCACCGTGGTGTTGATGTGGTTTCTCTGGTGGCTTACAATGCTGGATGTCCTTTCAGGTGTTGGCAGTCATTTGAATTTCTTTTCATGAAAAGTCTAATCATGTGGATTGACAGTTTTATGATTGGGTTGTCATTTTACTATTAAGTAGTTGGAGACATATACAATTATATTCTTGTTGGCTATATAGTTTCTGACGGTATCTTACCAATTTCCAGTCTGTCTTTTCACAGATCTTCCTTTGGGGTCATTTGTCCCTGGAGCTGCAGTTATGTTGAGGACTTGATTTTAGTTTAGGCGAATGCCCCCACCTCATCTGTGTCACACCCATGGTTTCTCTGTGACTCTGTCTCCTGAGGGATCAGCCCATGGGGTAAAGAGGAAACATCTCTCTAGATTCCTCCTCCTGTGGCTTTTCCAGGCCTGAGGGCAGTACAGGACGGAACAATCAAGTGTTTCATGCCTTTCCCATCTTTTCTGGAAAGAGGGCCAAACCACTCAACCACTGTCACTCTTAATAAAGCCCCAGTCAATGCTAGAGGACTGAGGGAGACTGAGACCCAGCGTCCAGCTTGGGGGTCCTTTTGTCAGGTGAGAAGCATGGTGTGGGGCTTGGGAGAATATTCGGCTATTGAGATTCAACCCAATAGAGATCTCAAGGGAGGCCAGAGCTCCCACAGCAGCAGGGGAAAGTGAGATGAGTTACATGTTTGCTTGTTTTTTTATCACATCAAAGATCTCCTTCTAGGGATGAGGGTGGCTAGTATCTGTCCCTCGCCCAACCCCACAGCACCTCTCTGCAGAACCAAAGCCTCTTTTCACAATTGACAATCCCTGACAGGGGTGGAGGACCCAGTAAGCATGGCAAGCACTGGCTGCCTCGTGCTTACTCATCCATAGTGAACGATGTCTACATTAAAGATAGATAAGTAGACATGCGACAGCTTATGCTGTGATCTCCCCCTGTGCAGCCCCAGGCCTGCCCTCCTGCTCCACTGCCCCCGGGAGCTTTCTCCCCACCCTGGGACTGGCTGGGCCAGCTCTGGGAAGCTGATGGAATTACACAACACGCCTTGCATCCATCACAACACCAACTTTATTTATTTTTTAATTTTTTTTAACACCAAGTTTATTGTCAGTAAGAAACAGCAACAGTTTGAGATGATCAGCTAGAAAAGAGACTGGATGGCTGCACCAAAAATGACAGCCCCAAACACAAAGTCCAAACACAGTAACCAAAAATAAAACAAAAGACGATTTAAAAGGCAAATATTTAAAAGGCTTCTCTTCTTCTGTGAAACGCTGGGATTTGGGCAATGAAATAAAAATGGAGCTTCTGCACTAGGGTAGGAGCGCGCACCAAAGGTATAGGGGGGGCCTGTGGGAGAATCGTCGTTCTTGCTGAATGCTGGGCCATCTGAGAGTCAGGGCAGGGATCCCTCGCACCTCCCGGGGGTGCAGTGATGCCGGGATGACTCTGGCCCATCTGTCCATGGGGGAACACGGCCCCCAAACTTGGGGTCACCACCGTCCACTGGGTCTCTCCTCTTCTGGAAGTTGCCCCTTCCAGGGTCCCCGTGGCCCCTGGTCTGCAGGTGGCTCACAGGTCTGTGGACAGAACGTCTGGGGTCTGTTTCCCTTCTTCCGACGACTTGCTGGCCAGCTTGAAAGAAGAGAACACATTTGCGTCAAGATGGTCCTCGCCTGACTGCCACCCAAAGTGCATGAACCTGAGCTGCAGTCACCTGGGGTTTGGGCCAGAAAGTCAGTCCTTTGCAGAGGTGGGAACTTGCTCAGACCAGACAGGGCTGGGAGAGCCCGGGTGGGCGGGTCACAGAGACAGAGGAAGAGGAATGGGAGCGCAGACCCTGATGCACGGCCTGCACACAGTGTGTTTGCTACGAATACAGTTGCACAGCCCTCGTTTAATATTATCCTGAGGACCAGCCAGTGGTCCCTTCTTGCAGTCCGTCAAAGGCCAACCAGTAACAATACGAGAGGAGACTTGAAAAGCCAGTGCTTAGAAACCACCTTTTAATGAAGAGGACTTTGTACTCTTAAGTGACCGAGGAAAGTGCTTCGAGAAACAGCCCTCTCAGTGCCAAACAAGTGTCAGGCAGCTGCCGTGACCGGCAGTAGCCCCCGGAGCGAGGTAAACAAAGCCACTGCCCGCTCTGAGCACAGGCAGCGGGGGCAGGCGGCCCCTTCACATCGCCGCATCCCAGTTGGGGTTCCAAAGTGGTATAGTGGTTACACATTGGGCTGCTTGCTAAGCACGAGGTCAGCAGTTCAAGATTATCAGCTACGCCGATGGAGAAAGAAGAGACTTTCTCCTCCTCTCGGGAGCTCCCCTCTCGAAAACTCACTGGGCAGTCCTGCCCTGTCCTGGGGCGTCACCAGGAATTAGGATGGACTGCCCAGCGGCGAGCCTGAGTTGGGGTCTGGCTGGTCAGTGGTGCCCTCTGGAGCCCAAGAGGGGAACTGCACCCTCTTTAGAAGGAGAACCCCTTTCAGAGTTGAGGAGCTTCCTGACCACACCCCTCTGGGAGGGAACACTTTTGTCTGTGCATATGTATGCGGGCACACTCACATTTGCAGGTCCACAAATGTGCACACGGGCATATCTATGCATGAGTGTGTGCACACACTCTATAGGACACACTCCGTTTTCTTTTTCTTCTCCCCAAACCCTTCTTCCTTCTCCCCGCCTGGCTTCTCACCATTGTCTTGAAGAACTGATTGACTTTCTTCCTTTTGAGTGTCTTCTTGTCCCCGTCTGTGAAGTTGAGGAAGGCTTGGCTGAGACGGGGGGAGGTGCTGGCCTCTTCCAGGCCGGGCACGCCCGCAGCTGAGAGTGTGAGGGCTGGGGGAACAGCAGAGGCAGGGGTGAGAGGTCATTGGGACACAAGTGAAGGACACATCTCCTTGGCCCCATGTGTGCTGGAAGACCCATTTCCTGTCGTGCTAGGGCAGGGAGGGGGTGGTGTTTGAGCTGTCCTCCTTGGGAGGGCCTGGTCAAACCTCAGAGAGTGGTCCTGCCTTTTGGCCCCTGACAAATGTCTCCTCTGAGGGATTCTGGCAGGAGAGTGGCCTTGTCACCTGGTCTGTGACATCCTCAGGGACATGAAGCCAATTCAGTCCTCCCCTTCTCTTCCTCCCCCACCTCCCCCCCCCCCCCCCCCCCCCCCCCCCCCCCCCCCCCCCCCCCCCCCCCCCCCCCCCCCCCCGGGCAAACACCTGGCTGTCTGACTTGCCCCAAAGGCGGACGCAGTGTCCTTTGCCTGCAGAGGCTTGTCTGGTTGCACAGATCCGAAGATGACACTAGCCAGAAGAGCACTCTACCCGAGTTTTGACCTTGGCCCAGTGGAGGTGACAGTAGGCGCATCTCCTTCGATGGTGGGAGGGAGCCTGCTGCCCACTCATGCAGGCAGCCTAGAGCCATCTTGCAGGCTGGAGCTGGGGAGAAGCGAGGAGCCCAGTTCCCAGAGAGAATGCCTGCTTTGAGGCACCCCTCTTACAATCAGGGAAGCGGCCCTGGGTCTCCTTGGCTCCAGAGAGGCTGGCTTGAGGACTCACTGTTTACCTGGTAGGGCACTCTGGGGTAGGTGACATCACCTGTGAGGGCTGTAGGTCCCCATTTACGAGGCCACAATGGGAATGTACTCATTCCCCTCTCCATTAGGTAATCAGTGTGGGACTGTAAGATGTGGTGACCGTATTTATGTCCTAGAAATAGTTTTTCAGGCCCCAAAGGAGCATCTGGATGACAGACCTGACAGGGGCAGTCTCTTGGGACCGCAGCAGCCCAAATGACTGAAAACACTGGGTTGCCCGCTATGAGAAGGGATTCCCAGCCAGCCCCGAGGGCCCAGGGGACTGTTGGGAGCAGCCTGCCTGGCTCACTTTGGTGCCCAGGCTGATGTTCCCCATGGCCAAACATTCTCGGTGCTGACAGTGCAGGGTACATACCTGGGATGGTGGGCATGGACTGGCTGGCAAAGCTCATCTGAGAGAGGATGGACTGTCGGGGGGCGATGGCCACATGCTCTGAGAGGTTGGTGTCACTCATGAACTCATGCTTCCTGGAAAGCTGGGGGAATAAAGGACAGTTACACACACACATACGTGCACACATGCACACAAACATACATGCACAGACACACGTGCAAACATATAGGTACACACCCATGCACACACAGAGACACATGCACATAACATACATACACACATAAAAATGCACACACACCTGCACAGACACACATATACAGAGGGTAAACTGTAGACCTGCAGAGTCAGGGCTCAGCGTCTGGCAGAGTTTCAATGGAGCTACCAGAAGTTCATTTATTCTGTTCTCTACCCTGCTTTGTCAGGCCTTTGCATTTTTATGTTCAGGTTGTGGTTGTGTACTATAGAATGTCAGGGGTGAGGAGACATCACTTAGACTGTCAAGTGAGTAATACTCTTAGAATGGTAAAACTCAACACCTCTCCTTTGTATCGACTGGTGGTTTCAAAGGGCTGATCTTGCTGTGGCAGCCCAATGACTAACTCCCCCTCCCCCCAAGATATATTGCTAGCCTTCTCTCCCTGGGAAAGACTGGCCTCTGGTGCCCCTAGGCAGTTGATGGGCATTGGTGCAGGAGGTGATTCTTTCACACACCCACACCCCCTCAAGGAAGGCATCTCTGAAGCTCCCTGGTCCTTTTCCCATCCCTCATCAGGATGTAGCCACCCCTCTCTCCCCACTGGATGCTCTCCACAGACCTCTTTCCCAGGGGAAAGCTAGGCTGGGGCCCTGGGCTGTCTGGCACCAAGTCTCACAGTTAGTTATTAGTTTCAAGGCAATGTCCATATGGGAGCAAAGACTTTCAAAGTCAACACCAAACAAGGCCAGTTGCTGTTGGGTCAAGTCCTGATTCAAAGCCACCCCACAAGCGTGAGAGCAGAACTGTGCCCCAGACAGTCCCCACTGGCCGGTTGGGGGAAACAAATTGCCAAGCCTATTGTCCAAAGACCCTCTGTGTGAACTTGAACCTCCAGCCTCTCGGTCGGTGATCAATTATGAACTCTTTGCATCCCCCGGGTCTCTATGTCAAGTCAGGTGGTGCGATCTCCACCTTTGCCTCCCCAGCAGGATCTGCGGGGTGGAGTCTGGTGAGATGTGCATGGGCTGGGCATCCCTGGCTGGGGAAAGAGGTCGGGGAGGTCCCTGCCTTGTGAACACTGCACAGGGCCGTTCCACCCCATCCTCTCGGGTCACTCAGAGTCAAGACCCACTCAAGGGGCAGTGAGCTGAGTTTTGCAGTTTAAATTTTGTGTCCTCGCCTACTGACTTGTTCACTGGGTGAGCACACCAGTCCTCCCAGTGTCCCAAAGCCAAGTGGGAGTCAGAAAGGAACTGCTGTCTTTTGAGGTCTTCTGGTGTGGGTCAGAGTGACTCTGCAGGACAGGGTAGAACTGAACTGCCCCTGGGTTTTCTCAGCTGCCATCTTTACAGGGATAGGGTGCCAGATCTTCTCCTGCTGAGTGGCTAAATGAGTTCGAACCATTGACCTTTATGTTGGCAACAAGGCGCTTAGGGATTGCAGTACCAGAGCTCCATGGAATGTGTGCCATCCCCTGCCCCCCACCCCGATCCTAGCAGCTTCCTGTGCAGTACTCTCTTTTGGAGCAAAGCATGGCAGAGAGAGGAGTGTACAGTGCCTTACTGCCTTTGCCCGCACTGAGCGCTGGGAGAGGCCAGTGGCCTCTGTCACTCACCCGCTTCATGTCCAAATCCGCCGCCGCCTTCTCATCGGCAAACACCACGCTGCTCCTCTTGTTCCTTTTCTTGGACCTCCGCATCTTGACCTCGAGCAGCGTGCTCCCTGGGGAGATGGGTTCCTCCTGCTCCACTTTCGGGGTCTTGGGTGGTGCTATTTCTAAGTTGAAGCTGCAGGGTCAGAAGGGCAGCAGGAGACACTACAGTTAGAGCTTGAGCAGAACTGCCTAACAAGGACCAGGGTGGCCCACCTGGGGAGCTTCAGCCTGCCTGGGCAGTCCATCAGCTGGCTGGCAGAGCATTTGAGAGTTGAGGAGAGCGAGTTGTGTAACTGGAACATGTTTGACACACCGAGTGAAACAAGATCAAGGCTGTTAAACGAGCAGACACACAAGAAAAAAACTCAAAAAGCCATCACGTGCTATCATAACAGCAAGAAATATGGCTTTAGGTCAAACAAAATGGATTACCTTTACACAGAGAGAGACAGAATAAAAGGAAGAGAGCTGGAGTATGTGGAAGAAAGTCTGGTTTTGGAGATGGCGTTGTCTCCAGACCCTTCTGCTTCTTGGCTGGATGTCTGCGGGCAACTTGCCTAACTTCTCAGTGAAGGGGGCATTGACTGAGACCCCGCAGAGTGGAGCTGCGCTGAGTGAGCTCTGAGGAATGCTTAGCACAAGCTCAGCACGTGGTGCGGGGCTCAAGTCATGGGTTGAAAGAAGGTTCCTAGGTGGCAAAAGTGGCTTATTGATGGCCAGAGGCAGGTTGCTTCCATAGCTGTGATTGCTGTCAGTCCCAGACCATGGGCATCCAGACACCCCCATGGGCACAGTCATGTTCTGACACACTGGGACCACCAGGTGTTGGAGGGGACTCACTAGCAGTAGGTGTGGTTACTATTAAGGGGGCTGAGGGGGGGAGGCTGGAGTACAGAGCTCCAGGAAGGGAAGACGGGGGAGGCTTTTCTGGGGCACCCAGACAGAGATGAGCAGGCACAGGGAAAACTCCATGAGGTAAGTTTCTCCAGGCTGGGAGTTCTTGGGAGAGAAGGAAGTGAGGACAGAGAGGAGAAGAGTCCAGAGGCAAAGAGTTCTGGTCAGGACAAGAAATGACTGGATGGGAGTCTGGAGTCTGTGGGTGAGTCCCTGCTGGGTTCTCAGGAAGAGTCACTGTGTTGGACACTCATACCCTTACAAAACAGGCACTGGACACTGTAGTGCAGTTGTCAGGGTTTTCATGAAGACCAAATGGAGAAAGGTTTTGAACCAGGAAGGGTCAGGGAAGAGGCGGAGAGGAGGTTGCTGGGGCAGAGATAGAGGAAGGGGGGTTCATCTGATACTGGTCTAGGGGCACAGAGAATAGAGCTGCCTGGGGGCTCAGACAGACCTCTCTGAGGTGGTCTTGCTGGGGGTGCTGCAGTCAGAGTTCATGGAAGCCAGGGAGATGACGGACATCTGTCGGTAGGAGCGCAACATCGACCTGGGTCGGCCCACTCTCCTGTCTTCAAAATCGGGCTGCAGGAGAGAGGACAGGGTGATTAGCAGCTGGCCTGGGGATTCCAACTGAAGCTTGGGCTGATGTGGCCTCAGCCTTCTGCTGTCTTCCTCCTCTACCTGGACAGGGCCAGAACACGGAGGGAGAACAGGGAATTGGAGCAGACCCAGGCACAGTATCTCACAGAAACCTAGAAACATGAGATCGGAGTTCTTCCTTGTGCTCTTCTATGAACCATTTCCCTGTCTCTGAAATGACAGGCTTGGACTTGGTGGCCTGTCCAGGCCCTGACAACTTTGATGTCTTAGAAGTCTCCTTGATGGCCCAGTGGATACAGAAGATGCTCTTGTGAGGACCAGGTGAGCAACTTCTTTAAGTGATGGAACCTAGAGACTGAAAGATCTGGTTCAGAGGAAAAACGAACCACATGCAGATGCTGACCTGAACTTCTTAGATCACTTTGGACAAGTTATTTAGCACCTCTGGACATTCAGAAGGGACAGAGATGGTTACAATCCTTCCTTCCTCTGCGACTTTCTGGAAGGAACAAAAGGACCTCCTAGAAGCTGTCAATTTGGCACAACAGAGGAGTTTTGTCAATGTGGTCACTTGTTCAAAGTATAATTTGTTCACTTCAGTGATGTTAGAAAGAGCTAAACATCCAAGAAGGCCTCCCTGCAGGGACTCCAGCAGTGCTAGCCCCTACTCTTTTCTTCCAGCCTCATCCAGTTCTGGTCCCCATCACCCTCCGCAGCACAGCCCCTCCCACTCATCAGGACCCACTTACCATTTCTCTGACACCATACTCCTTTTCCACCTTCACTTTCAGGTTCTTGAAACACTCCTCCATGCGGTCATGGAAGGGTCGCAGGTTTTCCGACACCCTTTTCCCGTGAATCTTAATCCCAGCTCCCAGGAAGGGGATCTGTAGAGGAAAGTGGTCAAGGATGAGTGGAGAAAACCGCCTGACCACCCTCAGTCGGTTACCCAGCCTTCAAGGCTGTGGGAATCAAACCTCCCCTCTGAGACTCACTAAGGGATGCTCAGGGACTTTCCCACCTGTCATCCAGGGAAATGAGGAGGCTGCAACTTTGGGATTGATTCTGGAAAGGGGACAAAGACTGTTGTTCACAACCCTCACTCCACAGGAAGGAGGGGCCCTCCACACACAGACCACTGGCTTGGGAACAAATCTCTTTGTGGAACCCTCTGAGGGACAGAGAGCAGGGATGAGAGAGAGAGGAAGTTTTGGCTTAAAGCCTTACCTAAGAGGTTCTGGGCAGTGCCAAATGATAGTAAGAAAGTGAGACACTGATGGTGGATGAGTGGAGGAGTCATAGGAAAAGGAGGTGTGGGGCTAGTCTCGCTTTATAATGTAGATATTAATTAAGCATTTATGAAGCTGAAGAAAGATACTGTTATGGATTGAATTGTTTCCCCTCCAAATATGTGTTGTGAATCCTAACTCTTATACCTATGGAATGCTTGAAGCCCTGTCAACTTTGATGCCTTAAAAGTCTCCTTAATGGCCAAGTGGATACAGGAGGTCTAAGATCGTTAACTCTAAGGTCAGCAGATCAAACTCACTAGTTACTCCCTGAGAGAAAGAAGAGTCTATTCACTCTCTTAAAGATTTACAGTCTTGGGAATCCTATATAGGTTTATGTGGGTCAGAGGTTGAGCATATCCCACCAGAATTTAAAGAACACCTCAAGGAGGGATTTGACATGTTGAGCACGAATGACAGAGCATGGATGACAAGAGATATGATGAGCTGCCGGAGACATTAAGAACATTATACATGAAGAACAAAAGGTCATTAACATCATCAGAGGAAGAGGAAAAGACCAAAGTGGATGTCAGAAGAGACTCTGAGACTTGTTCTTGAGCATAGAAAAGTTAAACTGAATAGAAGAAATAATGAAGGAAAGCAAATGAACAGAAAGTGCCAGAGATCAGCTTGAGAAGACATATAAAGGGTTTTATTGGCATTAAAAGACCTGACATTGAATTTTCAAAAAGGAAGAAGTGCAAAATTCAAAAGGAAAACAGTCAGACCAAAAGCATATTTTAAATGAAAATAACTAAAGAAAAAAATCAAGTCTGGAGTTGAAATACTGAAGGATCCTATGGGCAAAATATTGAATGATGCAGAGTGTACCATAAGAATATGAAAAGAATACAAAAAATCACTATGCAAAAAAAATCAGTCACTGTTCAACCATTTTAAGAGGTAGCATATGTTCAAGAGTCAATGATATCAAAGGCAGAAATCTGAGTTGCAATGAGACATTAGCCAAAAAGAAGATTCCAGGGATTGAGAGAAACCACATGAAATGTTTCCACCAGCTGAGGCAGCACTGGAAGCACTCACCAGTCTATGCCAGGAAATTTGGGAGACAGAAACTTGGCCAACTGATGAGAAAGAGGGACCCCGAGAAAGATGACCCAACAGAATGCAGAAACTCTTGAACGGTGTCATTAACATCACATGCAAATGATATTTTGCCAAAGATAATTCAAAACTGATTGCAGCATTGCATTAATAGGGAGCTACTGCAAATTCAAGCCAGATTGTGAAAAGGATATGAAATGAGGGATCTTGTTGTTGATATCAAAAGGCTCTTGGCTGAAAGCAGAGAATACCAGAGAGAAGTTTACTTGTGTCTTATTGACTGTGCAATGTGAACCATAACAAATTGTAGATAACATTGCAAATAGTGGGAATTCCACAAGCTTTATTGTGCCCATGTAGAATATACATGGACCCAGAGGTCCAATGCGAATCAGAGTTGTGTCCTCTCTTCAACTTATTCAATCTGCATGTAGAACAACTGTGAGACACTGGGCTATCTGAAGAAGGATGTGGCATCGAGACTGGAGGAAGGTTTATTGACAGTTTTTGATATGCAGGTTAAACAATCTTGAGTGCTGGAAATGAGGAAGACTCAGAGCACTTGTAGATGAAGACCGCAGCTTTCAGTATGGATTACAACTTGATTTAAAATATAAAGATAACAAATTTTCTAACAATTGAACCAATAG
The DNA here is from genome assembly GCA_004026705.1 of Nesogale talazaci. Taxonomy (NCBI): domain Eukaryota; kingdom Metazoa; phylum Chordata; class Mammalia; order Afrosoricida; family Tenrecidae; genus Nesogale; species Nesogale talazaci. The sequence goes on along the minus strand of PVJH01014612.1, from coordinate 39,033 downwards.
AGACATGATAAATGGGGGTGGGGGTAGAGGGATTGATGTTAGCAAGGCTTCATTTTACTTGGCTCCAAAATCAACAATCCTGGAAGCAGCGATTCAGAAATCAAAGGATGTATTGCACTGGAAAATCTGCTGCACAAGTCCTCTTGAGAGGGAAGATGCCACCTTAAGGACTACCATGTGATGGACCTAAGTCATGGAACTTTCAATGGCCTCACATGCATGGACACTGACTAAGGAAGACAGCAGAAGAATCAATGCATTTGAATTACGGTGTTGGCGAAGAATATTGAAAGTGTCATGATGTACAGCCAGAATGCTCCTGAGAAGTGAAGAGAGTGCACTTTGTACTTTGTACAAAGTACTGTGTGCTTTGGACATGTCAGAGAAGGCCTGTCCTTGGGATAGGACATATCATGCTTGGTACTAAGGAGGTTCAGGGAAAAAAGGAAGGCCCTCAGAGAGGGGGATAGATCAACACAGTGCTTGCTATGGCGGACTCAAACGTCACATTTGTGGAGATGGCACAGCCATCTATGCCAGGAAATTTGGGAGACAGAAACTTGGCCAACTGATGAGAAAGAGGGACCCCGAGAAAGATGACCCAACAGAATGCAGAAACTCTTGAACGGTGTCATTAACATCACATGCAAATGATATTTTGCCAAAGATAATTCAAAACTGATTGCAGCATTGCATTAATAGGGAGCTACTGCAAATTCAAGCCAGATTGTGAAAAGGATATGAAATGAGGGATCTTGTTGTTGTTATCCACATGTTTTGTTAGGCATGTTAGGCATGTTTTGTTTTGTGGTGGATAGGGGCTCAGTGAGTTGGGAAAACCTCAGCATCACCTAGCAATGATGAGTTGGAAAATACTCAGTGGTGATGGGTTAGGGCTTGTTGAGTATTTATACCCCTGGGTGCAATTCTGTTTGGGCACAGAGGATTTCTGTTTGTGGTAAGGAAACTGTGAGTGTGAGGTGGGTATTGGGATGATCATGTAGGAGACAAAAGAGTGTCATAGGCAGAGAAGAAAGCAAACATACAAAGGGAAGACAGATGCCATGTGAAGGTCTCCAAGGAGCGCTGAGAATGCTAAGAAAGCTGAGGCAGGGGTTTCCTGCCAACTGGACACACAGTCTTCCTCTAGAAGGGGCATCCTGAAATATAAAGTTTATATTTCATATAAATATGAAATAGTAGCTTCCTGTAAGAAAGTGTTAACCTGTCTATTTAAGACATCCCTTTATGTCAAAGCAGCAGTAGGAAAATAAGAGATATATGAAAGGTAACTAACCAGGAGGACATTCTTAAGTTGTGGTGTGTGTGTGTGTGTGTGTGTGTGTGAAGATGAGGGAGGTGGTGGATGAGGAATGCAAGGTAGTTAGACTCTTTTTTTCAACAAATGAGGTCAACGCTTATGCACTCAATGGACACATCAAGGGAGTGTCCTCCCTACTGGAGGACAGAGATGTGAAGGTTAGGGGCTGGCCTTTAGGAAACATAGTCAGAGGTACGGAGGGTAGAACAAGGTTATTTTAGAAGACTTTAAAAAATCAATACATTTTCAATTGAAAGTAAAATGTTAAGGGTGATAACAATTACAGTAGAATAAAAATATGAAATACTTAGGAATTCATTTAATAAAAATATGCAGACCTCTACACTTAAAACTACTAACCACTGCTGAAATTATGTATGAATTTTAACTAGTGGAGTGATACATCACTTTTATGGATTAGGAGAGAGAAGGTTGTGAGCCCAACAGTTCTCTCAAAATGCATCTGTATAGTTAATATAGTCCTAATCAGAACCCTAGACATCCCTGGATATTACAGAGGTTTGATTGCCAACTGCTAACAGAAAGGTTGACAGTGTGATTCCCCCAGAAGCTCCTTGGAAGAAAGGCCTGGGAATCTCCTTGTGAAAAACCAGTCAGTTGCCAAGTCACTGGAGCAGCGTTCTCCTGGGACGCACATGGTGCCATCATGAGTTGGAATAGAATCAAGGGTGACTTTTTGTTCTCATTTTGTTCATGCTCAGTCAAAATCGCAACATGTTTGGGGTGGTTGTTCAGAGATTGATAGACTAATCTTAAAATGCAGGCAGAAATGCAAGACTTCAAAAGGTTAAGTCAAACTTGAAGAAAAACAACCTGTTAGGAGCATTCAGTGCTACAGTGCTTAGGACAGTATGGCAGTGGAAAAGGAGTGGTAAGCAGACCAATGGGGCAAAAGAAGAAGTCAGAAATAGACCAACACAGAGATGACTTCTTGTTTTTGTGTGTGTGTGTGTGTGTGTGTGTTTCTCCCAAAAGCGCTACTGTAATTCAGTGGGGGGAAAATAATTGTTTTTCAACAAATGGTGCTGCTGTAATTAGAAATCTAGATGGTAAAATAAACTTGTCCTTTAACATATGCTAGTCACGATGAATCTGAGATCTAATATGAATGCCCAAATAGCAAGATTGCAAAGTAAAACCAAAGCACAAATAAAACTGATAAACAACTTTATCAAAAATCTTCTACTTACCAAATTAAACCATTTAGCAAGTGAATAGACAAGCCACAGACTGAGAAAAAATATTTGAGATACATATATTTAGTAAATGACTCATATCTAGAAGATGAGATAATAAGGCAAATCAGCTTACAAAATAGGCAAAATATTTGAGCAAACAGTCACAAAAGGGTTATCAAATAGATCAGTAAGCATATGGAAATGTTCTCAACACTCAGCTCATGAAGAGAATGAACTTAAGGCTCATGAGAGGTACCATGACATAAATAAATACCAGAAGGACCCAAATCAAAAGACTCAGGATGTGGGTGTTCAATATACCGATCATGATCGACGAGTCAATTGCAAATGTAGTATGGGTAGATAGCATGGCATTAAAAAACAGACATAAGCCTATCATCAATTCCATCACCTACAGGGCAGCCAATCGGATGCAATCTTAGGTGTCAGATGCATGTACAAACAACTGTGCTAAGTGCAGAAAAACTGACAAGCTAAGTTATCGACTAACTTTTAGACCTGATTTTTTCTCTTAGATCTAAGAAAGGGTATTAAGATGAGTGGGGGAGTTGGACTAAGTAAGAAGACATTATAAACTGACATTCAGCTGAAGTCCAGAGTACATGAACAGTTATGGAACTTACGTGCAGAGGGAAAGTACCTAAACATGAGAAAAGGTACTACCTCTTTGACTGCATTATTCAGCTTTACTTATTCATATAAGTCAGCCTTTTCCCACATAATGAGCCATAAGTCCAAGTACCGTTTCACCATGACTGATGATCATTTGAAAGTGTGCTTGAGGCTGGCTGTCAGCAGCAACTATCCAGACTGTGCTCATTCCATTCAGTGCAAGTCATCAGAGTAAACTCAGGTAATGACAAAAAGTGTACACAATTATTTGTGTTGTGTTGTGCAATATGAACTCATGTGATTGTGCAAGGTATATAAACATACATTGTACATATAAAGAATTCTCAATGTATTTATGAATAGATGTAATAAATAAGTAAATAAAAATAATATATCTTTTGAGTTTTTGTAGTTGGTAGATCATTTTTACTTTATCATTTTATAAGTAGTTCGCATGCTGAAAAAGTGGGAGCATCCCGGCACAAGAATGTTCCCAGTTATTTCATTCATAAAATATAAAACTGGAAAATAACCCAAAATGTCTACCAAAGGGAGAATGGATAAATATATGATTGTATATTTATGCAATGGGTAACATTTAGGAGCATCTGGCACAGCTGGAATGGATCTCAAAGGCATTAAACTGAATAAAGGAAGTCAGATGCACAATAGCACAGACAATACAAGCACATCTGTGGGTTAAAGAGAAGGTTACACTGGCCTATGGTGACAAGAATTCACTCCAGTTAAAAGAACAAGGAAAGTCAAAGAAGACATATTTGAATGACAATGTTGGAGAAGAATATCGACTACTCTGGGGACTATCAGAAGCACACACAAATCAATCTTGGAAGGCAAGCAGCCAAGAAGTACACGCTTCCTATTATCAGGTGAGCACTTAGCTTTGGAGGCAAGAGTGGTGTAGCTTTATCTCGATTAGGTGAGGCATGCTATCATGTGTCCATCTTTGGAGAAGGTGAAAATGAGAAAGACCCATAAAGGGAGGGATTGATGGAGTGACTGCAGCAAGGCAGACCCACATATCACAACAATTACTAAGGGGGTAAAAGATCAGGTAGCATTTAGTTCTGCTATAGGTGGTGTCACTAGGAATCAACTTGATGGCACCTAAAAGAAAACATAGGAAGCCACGTATTCTCATACTCCAAGCTACACACTGAACAGGAGATGTTCGTATTCATACTGACACCGCCAACTTATAGGACTCTGAGTTGTCCATCTTTCTACCAACACTTGAGGTAGTGAGTCATTTTAATTTTGGTCTGCCAGAAAGACCCAGACAAGAACGTTCACAGCAGCATTGCTTGTAATAGCTCCAAACTGAGATCAAGTCAAAACTCCATCAATAGGAAACTAGATAAATACATTTGGGGATAGATGAACAGTAGAATAATATGGACAAAACACTGCAGTTACAACAATGAGCTCAAACATGGGAGCGATGGTAAGCAAGGCACAGGAGTGGGCAGGGTTTTGTTCGGTTGTCCATGGAGGTCACAGGAGTTGGAACAGACTCCACAAGAATATAGCGATGTACAACACAGGGAATGGGTCTCACAAGCATGATGCAGGCAAAAGAACTTAGATCCATTGTGTGATGGGGGGGTGGGCGGGACAAGCCAGGGTGAACGATCATGTTTAGATCATGTTTACCTGAGTGGTAAATCTATCTTTCAAAAGCAAGGGAATGACTAGTGCAAAAGGATAATTGTAGCCAACCTTGGGTAGACAGAGGAATGATCATATGGAGGCCCAAGGCAGACTTCTAGGGTTCTACAGGATTTTAGTTCTTCATTGCATCATGTCTACTCAGTGATCAATTAACTATATATAATTTTGTGATGTGTATATTTCTGTTTGAAGCATTTTTCAATAAATTTTTTAAAAAGAAAAGGATGTAACCATCTTTCCATTCTAAGAGAGAGAAAACCCTTTAAAGAGATAAAGGAGACATTGATTGGAATTTGTGACATCTCGAGCACGACATTTTTTTGGCTTCAGCATTTGTTAAGTTGCTGGAGGCGCAAGAATATTCCCCTTAGGATTCTCATGTTTTTAGACAATCCATGCTGTGGCCAATCCTTATAAAAGCAAGACTTGATCTAAAATTAAGCTCCCAGAAGACAGAGAGTAGGTTCCCAGAGTCCAATGCTAGGTCTCTGGTTGTGGGCTCTCTGTCTGGGCCATCGTCATTCTTGCTAGTGGCTGTCAGGATAATGCTGACTCCTGGGGCCCCCATGTGTGAACAGTTATCTTAGCACTGACATGGAAACAAACACAGCACCATCCTTTTTCTTCCCTAATCCTGCTGGGTAGGTTTGAACGGCAAGCCTTTAGGCTAGCAATTGAGCAGAGTTCGTATCACAGAAGACCGGAGATGAATCCACCCATTGGAATGATGGTACTGAGGTCCACCAGGCACCGCCAGGAGAATGAACCAATGTGTCTTGGAATAAGTGCAGCCACGATGTCCCTTGGGAGTAAGAAATCAGGACTTCATCTCGTGTTCCTTGCACACATTTTCAGAAAACAGCAGCCCCTAAGGAATGACATCCTATTGGTGAAGAAGAGGGTCAGAGGAAAAGAGGAGATGGACTGACACCGAGGATGCAATGACAGGCTCACAGATAAGATGCATTGGGAGGGTGGTGCAGGACTGGGCAGGCTTTCGTTCTGCTGTGCGTTGGGTTGCTTGCTGTGAGTCAGAGCCCACCCCACAGCACTCTACAACAGCCCTGTGGGATCCGGGAGAGGCTCCATGAATACAGTGTTCGTGAAGGAATGCAATGGAAGGAAGCAAGGCAACCATCATTCAGACTGAACTCAATGCTATCAAGCTGATTCCAAGTCACAGTGACCCCATGGGACATCGCAGAATGGCCCCAGGGGGCTCTTCAAGGCTGGCATCTGTCGGGAAGCCTGCTGGGTTGTAGCCAGGAGCTTAGATCCCAAAGAACTCATTGGTCCAGGGTGACAATATAAACAGCTGCCTTCACTACAAACGAGGCAGTATTTTTAAAATTTCAATGCCCAGGGGAGAAGAAGTTCAGTGCCCCACCTTTGAAAGATGAAGTGGGGCCTCAAATACCCAGATGACATGACCATGGGAGAGGGGACAGGGATATCATTCTAAGGTGCAGCTAGCCATAAGGGACTGCTCTCTGAAGGAGCCTAGCTAATGGCCCTGAGAAGTGACAGCATCTGGTACAAGCTTGTCAAGTCTCCCTTCTTTGCAGCTCCTCACTCTATGAGCACTAGTCACGACTTCAAAGTCGATTTGTGCTCATAGAGACTCTACACAGGGTGCCCAAGCCTGCAGGTCTTCACAGGAACAGCCAGCCTCATCTTTCTCCCCCAAAGCACTGCTGACCTGGCAGTGATCAGCCCCACACCAAACCTGCCACACCACCAGGGACACTTGTCTAGTGTTGAGCCAGGTAGAACTTCAATAGACATTACATCCTGGTAAGTCTGAGTTAAAGTAGGTGGCCCAGCTTCAGGCAGGCTCTGGGCATAGACGAGCCATCCTCGGGTGACCAGTAGTGTCCAGGTGGGCAGCAAGGGGTTGCAGAGTGACAGCAGCTATCCTTCGATCCTGGGAAATATCCCTAACCTCCCTGGGGCACCTGGGAAATATCGATCCTCTAAGTCTGGTCCCCCTGCTACTGTAGATAGGGATGGGGTGCTGAAGGGCATGGTGACCCCCGAAAGCTGGGGACCTTGGAGATATTTGGCTTTCGCTAGTGGCAAAAGTCGGGAAGGGAGAGGCAGTTCCAGACACCCGGAGCGCCTTCAGTAAAGTGTGTCTGTGCGGCTGCCTGGCCGCTTCCGTTTTAAAGGCGCACTTTGCATAAATTGGCAGAGGCAGAGAAGGACCTGAATTAGGAATCCTTATTTTAAGAAAAGAGGCTGCACCCAGTGCTTCTCATTCCCTGATTTCCCCAGAGGAACAAAAACTCCCCACCACAAAAGCTTGCTTTGCTCTGCACAGTGACTGGCAAGAAAGGAGTGAGGGAGGACAGGCAGCTGCAAACAGCAGAGCCTGCCTCCTCCAGCTCCTGCCCTATGCTCCCCCACCCTACCCACCCAGCCCACACTGGCCCAGGTCTGAAAAGGGGGTGCGGCAGACTGGAGGGCCTAACCTGGTCCTGGGAAAGCCTGTCCTTAGAAGAATGCCCTAGAAATTCTTTCTAGCCGGGAGAGAAAGAGAAAAAGAGAGGGAGAGAGGGAGAAAGAGAAGAGAAAGAAGGAGGGAAGTAGGGAGGGAGAGGGAGAAGAGGAGAGAAAGGAGGGAAGTAGAGAGGGGTAACATATGTGAAGAAGAGAGCAGAGAGATACAATGCAGATATGGGGAGCTCAGAGAAGCAAAATGCTTATAAAGGCTGGGGTGGGGTGGGGAGGGCAGAGACTGGAGGGGAGAGGAGAAGAACAAGTCAGGGGAGATGCAGGGTGCAGGAGAGAAGGGAAGCTGAGGAAGACCTGGGACCGGGCTCCACACCACCGGCAGAGTCGCCCCAACCCTGGGTGTGCAAGCAGAGGGCTGAGTCCCTGAGTGTCGGAATGCAAGCAGGCCCTAGACCAAGTACTGACCCACCAGAGCCCTCAATTCTTTCCAGATCTGATCTCCATCTGGGCATGATCTGCAGTGAAGCGGGTGAGCCTGGGAAGGCAGGTGGGGGGGGGCATAAGGGGGGGGGGCCCAAGTCTCCTCTGACATGGCCAGCGTGTGTGCTGGGTGTGGAGACAAGGCTGTCAGGGTCTGGTGCTCATTTTGCTTCCACTGTGAAAAGCCACCTCCTGAATTCAATGACAAACGAGGTCCTCTGAGCAACTTGTGGCACAGAGTTGCCGTCAGGCCGCTGAGCAGCTCCCAAGGGTTCCATCCCCAACTTCTCTTCCAGGATTAGCCTTCTCAGGGCAGAGGCAGAGTCAGGGCGAGGGCCAGGGGCTCAGGGGGATTTGGAAGGCAGAGAAGAGACGGCAGCCTTATTTAGCCTAGCAGCTACTTACCTGCCATGCTATCAGGTCCTTGAGGCGGTTCAACTTGTCCTGGTCCTCGGGGTGATCCCTGACATACTCCTCAGTGAAGAAGGCCTTGGGGAGAAACAAAGACACCCACACTGCATGATCCCATAGATGGGATATTTGTAAGACCCTATCGCCTTGGGCTTCATCCTGACGACCAGTGACCATGTGGGACAGAGCGGAGCTGTGCACTTCCCAGGCTGGACATGGTGATGGAGCAGAGCGTGTCCTCTTATTCCCACAGAGGAGGTGGTGGGTTTGAACTGCTGATGCTGCAGCCAGCAGCTCAACACGGTCCCTCCAGGGCTTCTTATCTGCAATAGGCAAAGGCCTGGAAACCGAAGTAAACCTATGGTTACCAGGAAGCAGGGTGGGAATCTTCGCTTAAAGGACAGTGGGTTTCTGATTGGGGTGATAACATTTTGGAAATAAACAGCGCTGACAACATTGTGAGTATAATTAATGTCACTGAATTGTACACTAAAAATGATTCAAACGGACAAAACGGACAAAAAAAACAAAAAAAATTCCTGATCATGGAGCCAATTCTGACTTTATAATATAGGTTTTCCAAGCCTGTGAAAGTTTACCAGAGCACACAGTGTCTTCTTCTACCCAAGCAGATGGTGGTAGTTTTGAACCACTAACCTTGACGCTAGCAGTCCAATGCCTATTCCACAGCACCACCAGAGCTTATATGTAATCATTCACTCACTCACTCACTAACTCTCCCACCCACCCGCCCCCTGCCATCAAGCTGATTTAGGCTTATAGCAATCCTATGGGATAGACTAGAACTGTCTCTGTGGGTTTCCAAGACTGTTACTCCTTAGGAAGTTTTCTCTCTCCCCATTATACATAAAATTTCACTGGGAAAAGCCTCACTTTGAGACTGGCGGGCTGAGAACATATACACCTGGCTGTTGAACCCGTCCAAAACTTTGAAGAAATGTTCATGGTTTCTGAATCTGGGGACTCTGATTCGCTCTCACGGGGGATGGCCACTACCACCTTCTCAAGTCCACCCCAGAGCTCCTTGCCCTCCAGCCTCATCCGCACCAGCTGGGGCCTTGTTAGAGATGCCAGTTCTAGGGCCCCACCCCAGACCTGCTTACTAAAGGGGTAGGGCTGGGGATGCGTTATGTATCACCAAGCCCTGCAAGGGATTCTGATCGATACTCCAGTGTAAGCACAGCTCTCAGGGGGAGAGCTCAGGGACCTGGTACACCTGAGGAGTGCTCTACCCCCTGCCCCCATTGCTGTGGATCTCGGGAGCACCCTGGTTCTCTCTAGAGCCGCTTCCCTTGGTGGATGCACGCAAAAGGGCAGGATGGACTACCCTCAAGACTGTAGCTGGGATCAATGATCAGATTGCATGCTGAGTGCGATTGCAGTTGCAATGACAGATGTAAAAGCCATGGGGGGAGCGGCTTTACTGTCCCTAGATTTGGCTGCTGTGTCATATCTTGGGTTTCACCTCAATGAATGGCACCTGACATGGGAAGCATCATGGGAAATCCATGGGTAGAGTTATTAGAATGAAAGGCCAATCTTGCACTCTAGTGTCTCCTACAAGATATAGGGCCAAGTTGAAAACCAAATGAGGCTTTCCATGGTATGTCAACACCAGGGGAACGTATGACTCCTTCTATGGTGAATGTGGTCGTTCTCCTCAGTGGATGGATAAAGGAGCTCATTTGACTCATGCCATTTCCCTTTGTTGCCGAGGTCACGTGGCAGCTCAAGGATGATATCTACGGTTCAAACATGGGTTGTTATTGTTGTTGTTGTTGTTTTTTGAAGACCCTTTAGGACCTGATTCCAGATTCCCACCTTTCAAGAGTGGATCTCCTTATCTATCTATATTTCCACTGGTCCTGGCTATCATTTCTTTCCATTTGTTTAAGACTTCAAATCCCACTGTAGAAGATATGGATCAATGCAGCTATCCTGAGTTACCTATTGATTTGTGGCTTCCCTGGCTGGCAGTCATTCCCAAACCTCTCCTGCATGGAGGACCCTGCCTGTGGCCCTTGGGAGAAGGGGCCCAAGTGACTCCTCTTCCCTCCAGCTCCAGGCTGGAGACTCTCTGACTGGTGGATAAGGCCCATCCAAGGAGGTAAGGATGAGCAGGAAGGATGGGTGCTCCCTGCTGTGGCTCCACTTGCCATCCTCCCACCAGTGCTCCTGAGCAGGCCTCACCTTCTCATACTTGGCAAACCCTCCCATGACGGCGGGGTCCACAATCCCATTGAGCAGCATGGACAGCGGGTTGATGGGGAGGCTCTCGTCACTCTGGTACTGGTTGACCATCATCAGGATCTTCTCGTTGGCTGCAGACATGGTCTCAATGGCGTTCTCCAGAGGACTGATGGTGGTCTGTTAAAAATCAGATCACCGAGAAGAAAGAGCCTGAGTTGGTGCCTTAAAAGCAGACATCATGATCGGTATCGATTTCATCCTGGCTCAGAACCCTAATGTGGTCTTGTTCCCAAAGGGGCAGGAGCAGGATCTTATGATAATGAGTGAGTTCTGGGGGATGCCACTGTGTGTCTCTGGAGAAGCAGGCTGACGGTTCTGCTTAGTGGGAATGGGATTTGTGTGAAGAGAGAAATGCATGGGCTGGGCCCTCCCTGTTGAGGTGCCATCTGGGGAAATGCTCTCTTCTTATGACTTTGGTGAGACCCATCTGTAGATGAGCCTATCAGCTCTGAGGTCACCCAGCCTGGCCCAACTCACTGCCTTCGGGTTGAAGCTGACTCACGGTCAGTCTATGGGGCAGTAGTAGAACTGCCCTGTGCGTTTGGAGACGAAACTCTTTACAGGAATAGGAAGTTTCATCTTTTTCCTGGCTGGCACATAGTCAGTCCTAAGTCCTAGTTGTTATGAAAGGCCTTTGTGCCAACTTAGATACCCTGTAGTTGGGTAGCACTAAAGCCACTCCACAAGTCCTCATGGAGTGCAATACGAACAGGGTCCATTCAAGTGCCAATCGATGGGATGGCGCAGGGGTCACCTGGAGTCAGACATGAACTGAGGCTTGTCTCAAACTTCTGCAAAGAGCTGGGTGGTACAGACTTTAGGTTTTCTAGGCCAGAGTATGTCTGTTGCAGCTGCTCAACACAGAAGCAGCCAAGGATCATGCACAAATGAATGAGCAGAGCTCTGTTCCAATTCAGGCATTTATAAAACTAGGTAAAATCATTGAAAAAAAAGAAGAAGAAGAATATCGTCACAGGTAATGCCATAAGATGGGTCCTTTGGGTTGAAAGGCCCTCAAGTATGACTGAGGAAGAGCTGCCTCCTCAAAGAAGAGTCAACCATGATGACATGGAAAGAGAAAAGACTACAGGAACAACTGCTTCAGGACCTTCGATTGCTGGCAGCACATGGCTCAAAACGAGAAGAAAGCAGGTGCAAACATCAGTCAATAAATAATTGGAATTTGGACGGACAACAGGGAAGTGGGTGAAGGAAGACATTGGACAGTGTATAATATAACAATAATAATTTATAAATTATCAAGGGTTCATGAGGGAGGGAGGGAGGAATGGGAAAGGAGGGGAAAAGGAGGAACTAATACCAAGAGCTTAAGTAAAAAGCAGATATTTTAAGAATAGTGATGGCAACGAATGTACAAATATACTTGGTATACAATGGATGTATGTTTGGATTGAGATAAGAGTTGTACGAGCCCCCAATAAAATGATTAATAAAAAAACTAGGTAAAAAGCAACATTTGACTGTCATTTTCTGACCCCTAGCCTGGAGTACCTAAGTCATACCCGATGACAAGTTTGAGCTCTGTCCTTTTCCAGTGAGTGGGATGATGTGGGGCAGGTTTCCTCCAAGTTCAGAGCCTCCTTTGTCTTAGGGGATGAGCAGACCCGCACTGAAAGATGTCGGTATTGTTACTAATAACAGTATGTTATTAGAAAGGAGAATAGCCTGTGTTCAAAGAAGGGGGGATTCCCTAGCTGGGGTAGGTGACTGCGGGATGGGTCTTGAAAGAAGGGACCTCTATTTTATCATCTACAAAGTGGTGATAAGGTAATTGGGCATGTTAAACCCCAAAGCCAAAGTCATTGCCACTGAATAGAGTCTGGCTCACAGCAACCCTGGGGTTTCCAAAGCTGCACTTCTTCACGGGAGCAGAAGGCTCTGGTTTTCTTTCAGGGAGCAGCTTAGTCGGTGGTTTGAATGTTAGACCTTGTGTCCAGTGCTGCCCCTCTGACTCCAACTCGTGGCGGTCCTGGAGCCCCTCTGACTCCGACTCGTGGCGGTCCTGGAGTGCAGAGCAGACCTGCCTCTTTGGACTGGGCTCCCAAGACTTCAAATCCTAGACCTTGTGGTCTCATCCTTTCCTGCAGAGCGAGTTGGAACCCCTGACCTTGTGGCTCAGAGTTCTGAGTGCAACCCACTGGAGTGCCAAGTCTCCGACCAGTGCATAAAGCAACGATGACTCCAGACAGCAAAACACCTGTCTCACAGCTAAACCACAAAGCAACGACAAAACCCCAAACATACGCACACAACGCAAAACCCCAAAACCTTCAACACCAAGAAATCCAATGCTACTTCTTTTAAATGGAGGCATATGAGGAGGGGGCAAACCTTTCTTGTCATGGTCTCTGTCAGCTTTTTAAATCATTTCCTTAAATTCCTATGAAGTCACAGCTTTCTCACGCTCTTCCCTGGGTGTTAGTCTTTTTTGAGAGGAGCTGCTCTCTGCCGGAGCCCTAGTGGTGTAACGATGGTCCTGCATTGGGCTGTGATTCGTATGGTCAGCGGTTTGAAACCCCCAGCAGCTCCTTGGGAGCAAGACTGAGCTTTATAATCCTGTAAACAGTCTCAAAAACTTCCAGGAGTCACTATATGTGATTGACCCAATGTCAATAACTGTGGTCTAGCTTGGTTCCTCGAAAGAAGAGAGACAAAGGGGTAGACTATCCTTGCCTATGTTTGTCCCTCTCTTGGTCACAACTCACACGCGCCCATTTAAGCACACACAAGAATATGCACAGGCAGGCACACCAGCACATGTGCACATGCACAGACATACACACATGAACATATGCATACACATGCACAGAAAAGCACACACGCATTCATGTACAATCCTGACTGAAGGTCTGTATGCTGACATTTATGACTATCTCCCCACTGGTCTTGGGGGAATTCTTGAAGCTTCCCCTCCTAGGCTGCAGTCTATTTTGTGGGCTCTTTAGGGGTGCTTTGTGTTGCTTTTGTTCCCATTTCTGATCTGTTGCATTCCCTTCTTGGTTTTCCCTGCTGTGGGGCATTCAGACTGGACTAACTGTGTGCCGTGTGTCTCAGGGTTGTCCTCTGTAGCAGAATGCTCCAGTGAAGGGCCAACATGTCGTGAGTTGTTGTTGGCCCTACAGTCATGAAGGGATATATTTCTTAGGAATAGGGACTGCAATGTGTATTCCCATAAATGGCAACCTACCATCCCATCACCCCAAAAGCCTGTAGATCCACCCTTCAGGGATTCCAAGGGGCAAGGTTCTAAGGAGAATCTATTGTGACTGCTCAGACGCAGCCTGCCATGGATAGGTGCTTTTCCATGCCGGGGCTGCATGCCACTGGGAGCTGCTGGCTTGAAGGCAAGTGATTAAAAATGGAAAGACCTATTGACCTGCTTGTACTTCCCCCTCATTTTTAAAGGTATTTTGAATTTCAAAATCTTTAATCTCATGATAGCCATCAGGAACAGAGTCTGAAAATGAAAAGAACTTCGCCTTCTCCCGTTGGGTATTTTTATAGACCCAATACATAATTCTGAGAACAGAGCTAGGTGACAAGTCTAGCATTCAGAAGCTGATAATGGCAAGATCACCAGGTATTGATGGCCTCCTCTGTGCTGGCCCCCACTGGGCATGGCTCATACATCTTCTCCTTTAATTTCCCCAACATCAGGGTGAGTCACTTGTCCAAGAACCAATGGCGGCCGAGCTGGGGAGAATGCCAATCACAAAGGCCAGCTTCTCCTGCCAACACCACACAAACCAGGCTCTCCAGCCAAACTGGTCACACAGTGGACTTTGACGGAGGCTTTCAATACTGGCCTCTTGACTAAACTGAGGTCCAGCTTCCTTTCCGGCAACACAGGTATAATGGATCACCTTGTCCTACTGGCGGCACGGGGGCAATGGATGATCAAGAACAATGGAGGAACCAAAGCATCACATCAAAGACAGCGTGACCATAACCCCTTGCAATTTTCAGACATTTCACAAATGTCATCTTCCCAGGTCCTCCTCAGAATTCCATGGGAGGGAGGGGCGGCGGGAACGCGACCACTATGCCTTATTTCTGCCACTGTGTGCTTTGGAAGTTCAAGTGTCATCATCAGGTCTCGGGCTGGACAAGAAGCAGGAGGAGATGGCACACTGCCAGCCTGTGAGTCAGTGAACCGGGACTGCCAGCCTAGTGTTCAGCCAGCACATTGATTCTAATTTCACAATGGAATTCACAGACATCTGCCACTGCAGCTTGCCATAGTCTCCACCACTCCCTATTGTCTTGAAATGTCTATTTCTCTTTCTGGGCCCTATCCTTGAAATGCTTGGACTACATGGTCTTTATGGTCTTTCCAAGCTCTGAAACACTCTGGACCTCAGGTCCCTCCTATGTGAAATGGGCAGAATAAAAATCATTTGTACCTCACAGGGTTTGTGTGAGATTTAAATCAGATCATGTGTCTGCATGGTTTAGCAAATTTTTGAAAAATGCTTGCTGGTGGTGTCTTCATGATGATATTGCTTGGTCTGGACCAGATTTGTGGAAGTAGAGGTCAGAGAGGACTGACTAAGGGGTTCACTGGGAAGGTGTGGAGCTAGTCGGAAGGGCAGAAATGGGATGTCTCAGCGTGGACTCAATTCCACAGCAGAAAAACCAAGGCCCAGTGAGAATCTGCAAGGTCTTGCATGATTTGATATCGGACTGATTCATCTGACCCCAGGGACATTGCACTTGTCTTTGTCTCTATTGGGCTGCCTTTCTCTTCCATTTCCACTTGCCCCCCACCCCTACTTCCTCACAAGCTACCTTAGTGTTCAGGCTTTTCTTGGCCACCCGGCTTAAAGCAGCAACCCCTCCTGCATGGGTGTTCTGTTTTAGTCTCTCCATACTGATTATCACCATTTGGTATATATTTAGTTTTATTTTTCAACCCATCTTCCACATTAGACTGTCGGCTCCCCAACAAAATCCCCAGGTGTTTGAACAGCGCTGTCTGTGGTAGGCACTCATTACAGATTTGTTGGAAGACTTTCTGAATAAGACATGCTGATCAAGTTACTGTTTGGCACGTGTCCTCGCAACCAATCAGGGGGCCCTTCTCTACATCCTGGGGACTGCAAAATACTGAGCTGTCCTGGGGCATGGGAGTCCTCATTCACTGTGCAGGATATGCACAAGTGAGTTCAGACATCTAGATTCCAGCCAGAAGTCTTGCCCCCTTTTAACATCAGTTAATCTAACTATAAACTGGTTTCACACTCAGATTCTGGAAGGTGACCGCGGGGACTGCTGGGATGAGAATAGTATGATTAAATGGAGGGGAAGCCAGGCCCTCTGGTCTTCACCTCCACCGAAGAGCTCTTCTTTCCCAAGCTTTATGGACTGAAAATCACTGCCATTGACCCTAGCTCACAGTGACCCAACCGCATAGGGCAGAACTGCCCTGCTGTGATTTCGGAGGCTATGCATCTTCATGGGAGCAGAAAACATCATAGTTACCAAACAGAGTGATCTGATCACTTAACAAAATACCTGATAGAGGGTTTTTTCAAAATGTGTGATCCAGCAATTCCTCTTCTAGGTACACACCGGGAGTGTAGATGCTGTGTATACAACTAGGTGTACACTCACTCACTCTCACTGCCATTGGACCAGTGCTGGCTCATCGCACCCCCTGTCAGTTTCTGAGACTGTAACTGTTTATGGGAATAGAAAGTCCTGTCTTTCTCCCACAGAGCTGCTGGTGGTCTGGAACTACCAACCATGCAGATCACAGCCCAGATCACAACCAACACACCAGCAGGTATACTTTAGGTTTACACATCATGAAAAAAAGATTGGAACCCTGTCCTGTAAATTAGAAGTATTACTGACCAAAACCAGAGTGTGGAAGCCACCTAAGTGCCCACAAAGAGATGTAAGGGTCAACCGTGTGCTGTGACCCACGCAACGGAATTGCATTCAGCCACAAAGGAACCAAGCGCTGGACAAGCTCCACCGTGGATGACCCTGGGTCACCGGAGGGGCATGGGGACATCGGGCAGGCAGATGGTCACACGGTGGATGATTCCACCGACAGGCAGTGTCCATAGTGGGTCCATCCACGGAGACCAGAGGCAGAGGGGGGGCTGTCCGACTAGGGGATGGGAGGTCTGGGATTATTTGCCAAATGCTACTGCATGTTTTACTTTTTAGATGTTTGGTTTTATGTGGCACAGATTTCACCTGAAAGAAGACAAACTTGGAAAGCCTGGAGGCCCCAGGCCCTTCCCTGCGTGGGACTCCGGGATTCTCACAACACCGTAGACCCAAAGCCTATCTGCCTCCTTTACTATGTCTGAAGGGTCTCAGGAGGCTGGCAGGGCCTCCCCTCGTGGGGGAGGGGCTGACTAGGGGCGTGGCCACCTGACCCCACGCCTACACACCTGGGACATGTGGACCACCTCGAACCAGCGCAGGATCCCCGGCAGCTTATACGCAGTCACGAAGGAGGTCCTCTCGATCCACATGGACTGTCCCACAGGGGCCGGTGAAGAGGGCAGGAAAGCAAAACACTCATGAGAGGTGGGCATTGGAGAAGCAGGATAGGAATGAAGACAACCTCCCAACCCCCCAATCAGAAAACACTTTCAGGACCTAGAGGGAAAACAAAGCTTACACCATCTCCTATTACCCTTAAACACTCTTGCTCAATCCAGAACATAAGCTCTTCCAGAACTCAGGTCAAGTAAGTTTAGGACAGGTGAATTTCTAGGCAATTCCCAAATGTCTTGACTTGTAAATTTGGAAGTGGGTGGGTGTTTCACAGGTTTTGTGAGACACTTGAGGGGTTAGTGATTACAAAAATTTTAAGAATTAGCTGAGCCCTGGTGGCCTAGTGTTTGTGTACGGGACTCCAGTCCACAGGGTTGACAGTTCAAATCCAGCAGCAGCTCTCCAGGAGCAAAGGCTGGGCTTCCTACTCCCACCAAGCAGTGATGTCACAAAAATTTTTTTTTAAAAAATTTAAGAATCAGGGCATTGGAGAAAGATCTGAGAGAGGCTCGGAACTATTCCCTTCACTCTGTCCTGGCCTTTGAGAGGAGAAGCCGAATCCCAGCTGGAATATACACACAGCCAAGCAGGCTGCTGTGGGTCTCTTGGCCGAGATCTTGAGGCCTGAGTGTTATGAAATCAAGCTGCTTTGCCAAGTTTTCTTGGCTATCATTTTGATGGGAGCAGATCTTCAGGTAGTGGCTGCGAGTGGGTTTGAACCACTAACTTTTAGGTCAGCAGATGCTGACAACACACTCTTGGAAAACACATTGAATAATCAAAAATAATCAAAGGGCTGTGAGGCATCGAATCACCAGGGCTGCTAATTGGTCTTCTCTGGAAGCTTTGACTCCACCCATGGACCTCACCCCGAGGGGTTCGATCTCCTGCTAGCGTGGGAACGCTCTGTCGTGGACAAGGTGCCTCTCCTTCTTGTTAATGCTCCAACCCAGACCTAACCCACTGCCAGTGTGTCCATTCAGAATCAGGAATCTTTTAAGACAGAGGCAAAGGGCCCCAGCGGGCTTCCAAGACTGTGAGTCTTTCTTTACAGGAGTGGAAAGGCCGTCAATGCTAAGTGTCATTACATTCTCGTTGACTCGTAGCAACCTGAAGGGAGAGTAGAAATGTCCCTGTAGGGGCATTTCCCAGCCGGCAGTCTGTCTCTCGCCGAGTGGCGGGGCCAGGTGCTCCTGCCCGTCTTGACTGGCAGACTAGCTCTTCACTGCAGTGCTAACAGAGCTCTTTGCATCTCGTCTAGAGGCCCTTTCAGATCTGGGAAGGGGAAAGGCTCATATCCAACAAGACTGGAGAAGGGATGTCATGGTATCCATGGCTGTTACACGCACTGCCTTTGACTCTCAAGGGAGTTCCCCCCATTTGCGGTTGGGGATGGGGGCTTTGATGGGTGACGGAAGTGGGAGGTCGTGATTTGAGCTGGGAAAGCGCAGGGAGATACTCACAGCAAACTCATTCTCGGGGTCCACGACCCCCCTGCGCACGGGCCGGGAGTAGTGGAATTTATGGACGTAGTTGGATTTGTAAAAGCTGAAAGACAGGAAGAGGAGGAGGCTCTGGTTACCAGGCTGGCTGCTGACATTGAACTTGACCTGCCATGCCACCAACTCGGCTAATCCACACCAAGGGATATTCCCCTCACCCTCTTCCCAGGAAGCTGCAGGCCTTACTTTATAATCTGGTCAGGCACCGGCTTGTTCTTGAACCTGGGATGCTCGTCCAAGACTGGCTGGGCAGTGAAACACTGGATGTCTGAAATCCCTGCAGTTAAGGGCTCACAACTGGTCACTGGCCAAAGGGACAGTCCTAAACCTTACAGGACCCCAGCTGAGGCCTTCCAGGCCAGCCTTCTTGGGAGAGGTGGTCAGTGAATCAATTTCAGGTTGCTGGCTGCTGACCAGCTGTGAAGGACTGGTTCACAGTCCCCGCTTTTCACAGCATGCTTGCCTGCCAGGTGCAGGTCTATCCCAGAGCCTGGTCACTGCGAGGACTTGGTTAGTGGCACTTAGCCATTATCATCGTCCTGTATGATCATTGCCAATAATGCCATCAAGTGAATTTATAGCACCCCATTGATTGCAGGACATCTCTGCCCCCACTCTCCTTTCGCCTGTCCAATTCTGCTGAATAAATCAGCCCCATTTAATAAATGAGGACATTGACCTGAGAGGCTGGGCAACTTATTCAAGGTCACACAGCTTGCCAGAAGAGGGGATTGCAGTTAAGCCTTTTGACTAAAAGCCCAGAGCTTTTTCCCTCACTGCTCAGTGTGTAGCCCTCTGATCAATAGCATCAGCATCACCTAAGAGCTGGTTAAAATGAGGAAAGCTCCAGCTCTCCGGAAGCAGAATCGGTATTTTTACAAGATCCTTTGCACCCTGATGTTGGAGAACCAACCCTGAACGCTTAGAAGCCACTGCCTGCCATTCAGATGTAAGGCTATGTCCAGGCTCTAAAAAGGGTTGCATGATTGATTAGTGATGCCTGTCGTGGGCACAGACGAGCAGACAGGCACTATGTAGGTCAGATCTTTGTCACTCTTCTTCTGGGTTACAGCTGTCTTATTTATCTCAGGCCCGCAATATGGTGATCAAATGGACAAAGTCAGCTGTCACAAACTCCAGTTCTACCCTCTGCGTCCCGACTTCCCAGACATGCCTCCCATACCTGTCTCTCATCTTTAACTATATGTTATCTTATTCTCTCTTTATAACTGAGGGTCACAGCCCCAAGAACTCTTATTCTGGGCCCGGCATTTCTGCCAATGAAGGAATCACAAGTTCCTCCACGTCCCCCATTATTCTGGTTGTCCGTAAGATTACACTCTTCTCTCAGTGGGGAATGTGCTCCCTCCCCACCATGCCTTCATGCCTTTAGGCAGACAGGGAAAACTACCACCTCCATGATGACTAGATCCACCCCCTGCAGGGTGAATTCCTTCCCGTGGCATTCCACAGTGCTCTGTCCACCCTTTCTTAGGGCTTTGATCTCTACCCTGTGTCCTCCCTCCCTGTCCCCACCCTGCTGTGGGCTTCCCAGGGCAGAGGTTCTAATTCATGCAGAAGAAATGGCCAAAGCAGAATATTCCAAATGAAATTTCATTTCCTCCCCTGGGCACACCCACTGAATGCTAATATGTGGAGCACTGAGTTATCTCATGTCTGGGGAGCACTCCCAAGTTCAATGGCACTGACTGCATCCTCTTCATTATGTGGTCATTTTTCTCAAATTGTAATAAATGAGAGAGAGAGGCTGGAAGAGGGTGATGCCGAAATGAAGCAGTCTTGTGGGAGGGCTTCAGCGATGCTCAGGAAAAACATCCTTTTGAGGGGTAGGAAGGTGACTCCTCAAAGTTATCGACCCAAAACTTATTCTTGATGTGTATTTACTGTGGAAAGATGTCAAGTCTGGGGCCTGGCCTGACTCACTATGGCCAGGGGGCCAAATCTGGTCTACCACCTGTGAGTGGACTGGATTTTAATTTTTAAAACATTTTTAAAGGAGTACCTTGAACATGAGGCTATGATAGAGCAGTTCAGCTTCAGTATTCTTAAACTGTTGGAGTTTGGGTTTTTTTTTTTTAAAGAATATAGCCACACCCACTCATTTATGTTGAGGTAATGTGGCTGTTTTCTCATTACCACAGCGGTATAGTTGTGATAGAAACCATATGACTTTTAATGCTTCAAGTAGCTACTACTTTACAGAAGAAATCTGCAACCCAGATAGTGAAGCAGTTGATCTTGGCCCAAGAGGAGGAGTCAAGTCTGTCCAGAGCCCTCCAAAAGAGTCTGGGGGCTGAGTGGTCAGACTTGGTACATGCTGACTTTGTGCATGGGACTGTTGAGGATGGGAGGCAGTGGACTCCTGAAAAAGAGCTCTTTCTCCACCTGAATACCTAGGTGGGAAGACATAAGATTCATCATCTTCCCAAAAGGTTTTCCAGCATTTATTTCAACAATGAAGGTAAGAGAACATAGTAGCTAAGAACTCAGATTTTAGCAAAATATAGACCTGAGTTCAAATCCTATTTCCATTACACCCTTGCTGGAACCCTGAGCAAGTTGCTTAAATTCTCAGGAGGATAGTAATTGCATACAACTCCTAGGGCCAGAACGAGAATAAAATGTAACACTCTATGGCAAGTAGTTCATTAAAAAAGCATCCTGTCAATTAAAGCTTATAAAAATATTGTGCAATAGAAAAAACACACGCTTTGAGGCAAATAGGTTGTGAGATTAGAGGCCAACCCCATCACTAACTCACTTTGTGACCGCAGATACACCCTGCTACCCTTTGACTCACACACCCTTTCTCTACAAGATAAAAGACATTACCCAACCACACCCAGGGTCATCAAGTGGTTTCCAACTTCTAGCGACCTTAGATTGGGTTCCAAGCCTTCGTGAATGTTTATGGAAACAGCCTTGTCTTCCTCTTAAGGAGCAGCAGGTAGGTTTGAACCCCTGACTCTGGATAGCAGTTCAACCCTTACCTGATAGTGCCCGCAGGGATTTTAGACATGGTGTTTGGTGAAGACTAAAGAACCAGTGACTGCACAGCACTCAGTCCCACTTAGCAAATGCTACTCCTTCCCCTTCTCTTGCCTTCTTCCATGAGGTTTCGGCCACTGAGCCTGCTGTTATGGCCCATTGCCCTCAAGTTGGTTCGGACCCTGTGAGCTACAGCACAGAACTGCTCCACAGTGTTTCTCATCTACAGTCTTCACAGGGGTGGACCACCACACCTTTCTTCTTCTGATATCCCTGGGCAGATTCAAACGATGAATCTTTAGGTCAACAGTCACGCATAGACAGTTTGCCGTACTTGAGACCTGTATCAGGCCTAAGAATCCATTGCTATTCTGTTTACTTGAAGTCCATGTGGTCCTAGAAGGTAGCTTAAACTGCCTCCCAGGGTGTCCAAGGCTGCCACCCCCACAGAAGCAGACTGACACACCTTTCCTTGTAGAGCAGCTGGTGGGCTCAAACTACCAACCCTGTCATTAGCATCCCCGCTAGTTAGTTAGCCATTGTACCGTGAGGATTCCTTACATCAGGGCTTGACAACCCAAACTCATTGCTGTCAATAAATTCTGCTCCATAGTACCTCTCTAGAACAGAGTAGAACATCCCCTTGGGACTTTCAAAGCTGCCTGTCTTTACAAGAACAGAAAGCCTCAACTTTTGCCCATGGAATGAGTTTGAACTGCTGACCTTGTGGCTGGCAAACCAGATCATAATTCACTATATCACCTGGACTCTTCAGAAACGGGGCTAGAAATGATAAAAATGATACTCTCCCCCAGGAAGAGGAAACCTTGGTCTTGCCCCATCTCAGGTTCAAAGGCCCCAGCGCTGTTCAACACCAGGATCGCCATACCAGAGAGTCTGCAATACTAATCCTGAGCCTCGCCTGTCGCCTGTTTTGCATTTGTTACCCATCAGCCCCCACTCCCAGCGCCTGTCCTCTTGCAAGTAGCTATGGTACAGCAGGCACGAAGGGCAGGCAGGCGCAATGAAGAGGCTCCAGATCAATATGCATCACCCGAGGGAGAAATATTTGGATTCAGGTTCGGCAGACTTAGTAGACCAGCCATGCCACCTGTCAGCCCCATTTTAAAGGCTGCAACTTAATTTGTCCTAAAGGACGTGATATGAGCAGCCAGGCTGGGTCAATGCCTCCCCTAGATCACAGGCCTGCCTTATCCTTGGGGTTCTATGTCTGCCGCCATGGTGAATTTTGCCTTTGGCCCGGCGCCAGCTCCTGGCCCTCTGAGGGGTGTGCTTGGGTGCATGTGAGCCCGCTACCGCAAATCTTACATCACTGTGCTAGGACGTCTAGGGCCAGCTCTGCCTGACTCTTGCACTCTAAGCGGGGAGGATGTTCCCTCACTCCTCTTCCTTTCTCTACCTCACCCTTCTTTTATTGAGATCAAAACCTTGGAGGAGTTTGAAGCATGTGGGGCCATTTCAGTTCTTTGAGCCTGCTGGGCACCTTCTGACTCAAGGCCTGTGGACCAGCTACCTGACCCTGTCTTCCATCTGGGACCTGCTCCACACCTGCTTCTGACCTTTGAACACCCCCTTCCTCAAGGAAGCCTTCCCTGCCATTCCAACCACACTGCGTTAGCCAGCCTTCCCCAAGGGATTTGCCACATTTCCATAAATAAATATTGAACGATGTGATGAGCTGCTGGATTCTATTTTGCTGAGTCGACTGTGAACTCTACAACGGCAGGAGGGAATGTCATCTCTAGTGCCTTCTCCCAGCGCACACGATGCCAGGCCTCCACGCACATCACTGTAAGCATGGATGAAGGAGCAACTAGCCACATTTAGAACCTAGGGAAGATGGGTCCTTCCGATGGCACACCGGATCCTAAAATTGATGGTGCTGCAATGCTTCTAAGACAGGGCTCTGTGTGTTAGATCCCTGCCAAGCCAGTCTCTGGCAGGCCCTCAGCTGCCACCTCCTTCAAGGATACACTGGCCGGGGGCGTTCTTCACATCATCCCCGGGGGCGGAGGTTGTGTTCATCTTTTCTGCGTTGGGGAACTGGCTCATCAGCTGCATCTGGAAATCTTCTCTTCGCTCATACTCCTTCCCTCGGTAGATGAACACTTTGTTCTGCAGAGAAATGAGACCCATCAGAGATTTCAGATTGAGAGGATGTTGGGGTCATGTGCTTAAGTTAATTTCATGATTGAGATATAGGGGTGGAGTCTAGCCTGTCAATCTGGAGATAGTCATTGAGGCCTCCGTGTGGGCATGGCTTTCTCCTGAGACTTCTGGGAAATCACGCGGTATTTCCCTCATGGAGATGAGAAGCTATCTCCCCAGTTTTGGGGAGTTAGTCTCATGGGATGATGAATTATGGACAAGACAAGATGGCAGCATCAGAGGAGCTGCAGGAGCCAGAGGAGAAGACACACGGCCTTACCCTGATGGAACCAGACCTCTGAAGCTGGCAAAGCTACGTGGAGATCCCTACCAGTGCTGAGTTGCCTCTACCACCACTGGATGCTGTTGATGGACCCTGAGCCCTGGAAGTGAGGAGCCATGGGGCGACCCTTGCCAGCACTGAGATTCTGCACTCACTGGTCTGTGACTTCGTGAGTTGGAAGGAGACATTACAGACTGATATATGGCATATGGGCTAATATAGGACTTATGGCTTTGGACTGGACTGGGTTGGGATGCTTTATTAATGTCCCCTTCCTCTTGTATATAAACCTTTTCTTTATATCCATATGCGTGCCTATGACTTTGTTTCTCTAGTCTACCCAGACTAACACAGAGGATGTGGTCCACACCAAACCAGAAGGTGTGTGGAGGAAGCACAGACTGACGGTGACCTCCAGCAGATCCCTGTCCTCTGCACTTCCCCACTCCCTGACCTTGCTGGGGCACAGCAAGTCTTGAATAAGCCTCCTTCTAATGAGGGGAGGAGATGGTGCATACTAAGAATGTTCTTCCATCCACCCTATGTGCAACTTCCAGAATAGACTCTTCACTGGGTTTCTCTGGGGCAGGCCACCCCACTATTCACACACCCACCCTGTGCCCTTGCTGGACTGTGTGGAGGTGCCTTTAACCTTGAGGGCTCAGGGAGCTGGAAGGAACTGTCACATAGCCCTATGAGGACCTGGTCCCAGACCAAGCTCCAGACAGACATGGTTCACAGTTCTCTTATCTACACAGCTGTTCACAACTGGGGTCCTTTTGCTTCCCAAGGGGTATTTGGTAATGTTTAGCTGTCACAGCTTGGGGGAGGGTGCTCCTTGGCACTGAGTGAGTAGAGAGGAGAATTGGTTGCTGCTCAACAATCCCTCACACATAAGACCACCTCCAACAAGGAATCATCAAATCTATGTTCGTAGACTGCTGACACCCTATAAGCCAACCCTGGCTTCCTGAGCGGATTCTGTCTCTGACTGATCTCCTTGATCACATGATGAAGCACATGACGTCTAAGATCACATGTACCGTGTTGACTATCTTCCTGCCTCCCGAAGTGAACTGCAAACACAGATGGGAAGGAAGTCCTCAGCAGGCCTGACCCAACTGGCTATCTCACATGTGAATAATTCCCTCCATCAGTGGTTTAGAGAGTAGGAGGCCTGAATATCTGGGAGTTGCTAGGACCCTTTCAGGGACCCACACAATGAAAACTTTATTCTTCATGGTGCCGGGCTGTTATCACACTCGAGTCTCATGAGGTTATGGGTTTTCCAGAGGCTGTCTGCCCGACATGCGAGCCTGAACTCTGGAGGAGAGATGAGAGTCCAGGAGTCTCCTATGAAGGTTGATGGGAAAGAGAACTATAAAACAATGCCACTTCCAAGATGCTCACCTTTCTGACATGATCACTGAAGACAGATGTGTGCATAAGCAAATGCGGCGAAGAAAGCTGATGGTGCCCGGCTATCAAAAGATAGAGTGTCTGGGGACTTAAAGGCTTGAACGTAAACAAGCAGCCATCTAGCTCAGAAGCAACAAAGTCCACATGGAAGAAGCACACTAGCTTGTGGAATCATGAGGTGTCAAAGGGATGAGATATCAGGCTTCAAGGACTAAAAAGCATGACATTGTATGCTCACTTTCCTGATATGATCACTGAGGACAAATGTGTGCATAAGCAAATGTGGTGAAGAAAGCTGATGGTGCCCGACTACCAAGAGATATAGCATCTGGGGTCTTAAAGGCTTGAGTAAACAAGCGGCCATTCAGCTCAGAAGCAATAAAGCCCACACAGAAGAAGCACACCAGCCTGTGTGATCATGAGGTGGTGAAGGGATCTGGTGTCAGGCATCGATGAGGTAAATTATATTATTATTAATGAGGGGGAGTACAGATTGGGGACCCAAAGCCCATCAATAGGTGAGGTGACATCCTTTTGCAAGGAGGAGATGAGCCAGTTAAGATACAG
>PVJH01014612.1:0-12986 GCA_004026705.1 Nesogale talazaci | reverse complement strand
ATAGAAAGGGAGAACCAACTTCAGGGATCTACACGTAGCCTCCTCTCTGGGACACGGACAACAGGGAAGTGAGTTTGGGGACACATTGTACAGTGTAAAAAAATAATTTGTAAATTACTAAGGGTTCAAGGGGAAGGGGGGGAGGAAAGGTAATATAGGGAGCTGATAATGGGGGCCTGGAGGGAGGGAGAATGTTTTGAGAGTGATGATGGCAATGGGTGTGTAAAAGTGGCTTGCATACAACTAATGCTGTTAGGGATTGTGATGGGAGTTGTATGGACCCCCCAGTAAAATGATTCATTAAAAAAGGGGGGGAGGGGAAAAGGGATTTTTTTTTTTAAAGAGGAGCTTGTACCAAGGGCTCAAGTGGAAAATGTTTGGAAATGTATGTGGTAATATGTGTGCAAATGTGCTTGATACAAATGATTTACTGAATGCTGTAGTAGCTGAAAGAACCCCCAATAAAATTATTAAAAAACAAACCAAAAAAAATGCCACCCTTGTCCCGAGATTTTTTATTAGACAAGATAGCTGTTTTTCAATTAAAATTTGGGGTTTAATATGCAATCTGTTTATTATGGTGAGTTGAAGATCAATCGATGAATATTCACATGTTTCCTATTTTAAGTTTTAATACTGTCATTGTCAATCACTACAGTTTATAAATATTAACATTCCTTATAAATACTGATTTCTGTATAACTCTGGAAGGAATGCAGGAGCCCTGAGACTACTGCATTTGAACCATCACGCTCCAGCATCTTCTGGACCATGCAGGTAACCCAGACTTTCAGAAGCATTAACTATAGTGATGGGGAGCTCCCGGCTTGAGTTTTTTGAGGGGGGCAGCTGAGGCTGGTGATTAGAGTGAGATTAGAGTGACCGGGTGTGTGCTAGGAGGAAGCAGCTCAGACAGGGGCGAATCCAGTTGCTAGTGTCCTCCAGAGTGGTCCCTAGAACTACAGAGGGACAGCTGATATACCAAGACCCCAGGAGCCTCCCCCAATTCCTTTGGCAGCGACCGAATCACCGACAAACTCACCCGCAGAAAGGAGGGGAACCCTTGGCCATAATACCCGACGGCAAAGTAGTCTGGCTTGGGTCTGAGGATTTTCATGATGTTCTCATAAAACTTTGCCTGCTGGATCTGGAGAGAGAAAAGTCACCATGAGTAAAGGCACAGAGGTACAACCACGGCCACCCTCATCTCAAAAGTGCCCTCTCTATCAGAGCATCCCAAGAAGTCACGGAAATTGATGCCCAGGTGTCCTTGGCCACCCATCTGTGGAGGCCTCTGTCCACTGAACAGCGGTAGTTGTATTTGTAATATAACTAGCACTATGCTGGGGGTTAGCTGGTCCACCTGTTCCCTGTCATCACAGCCTGTGAGCAGTCATGCCTGTGGATGACTAGCGGGCTATCATCCGGCAGCCAGGAAAGGGTGGGCCTGACCAAGGCAGGCTCCTTCTGCGGCTTCCATCACGATCACTCCGTCCCCCAACCGCATGGCACACATGACACAAGTTTGTGAGGACAGACGATTGGCCGTGTCCTGAGACCGGAGTCTTCCGTGTCAGCACACCTTGCGGAACTCGTCGGTTCTAAGACTGGTTTCCATAGTGTAACATCTCTGAACAAGTTCCCAGCTTAATTACACCTGGTGGCATCATCCAGTTGGCAGTGGTCACCCAGAAACCAGCACCCTCCTGAGCAGTGCACCTCAGCCTCGGGGGATGGGTTGTGCAGGCTGTGAGTCTGCGTGTGCAAAGGATCTGTGCGCAGATGTGCATATGGGTCAGATGGGACTCTGGGGCCTGGCTCTCAGGCAGCCAGTGGGCAGGTGCGTGAACACACATACCCACGCGTGTGCGTAAGTGCGCGTGGTGTGTGCGTGTGTAGGGGGATGAGCAGCCGGGAAGTTTTGCATTCTTCCTGCAGTGGCTGAGTCCCCACCAAGTGTGGGCCTCTGCGGCACACACAGGATAGGCTGGCTTCCCCCACTTCCCACGCCCCCTCTCCTCCCCGCCCCACCCCCCCATCAGGAGCAGCAAAGAGCTAATGGGGAATGGCCAGATGGGGAGCATTTTAATGTGATTTATCCGTTAATCGGCAGCACAAATTTGCGTTTTTACTTAATTGGTTTAGTGATTTGTGGGGATCTCACTGCGGAAGTAGCAGCGTGCTTACTGGGGGCTGTAGCAGCCGCCCCTGCCCCCCAGTCACCTCATGGGGACTCAGCCCTCAGTCAGGAGGGGCTGACTTGAGGAAGTTTTCCCTTTGGAAATATTCCCAGCTGGGGGGGAGATGTGTAACGCAGCCTCGCTGAGACCCTGGCTCCCCTTCCCTGGCCTCCCGGCGAAGCGAGGCCCTGAGAGTTCATAGCTGTCTCCCGGGGAGGACTGCTTACCAGATTCTGGCTGAGCAGCTCGTAGTCAAAGATCTCCATCTCGTACTGCTCGGCCAGCTCCTTGCACAGACTGATGGCCTCTTCCCACATCTAGGAGAGGGAGAGAGTGGAGATGGCGGTGAGGGGTGCCCTTGGCTATTTGTTCTAGTAGGGACGCCTGTCTGGCAGTGTCCCGTGGGACTGAGCAGCAGGCCTCCTTCTGATCTGGACCTGAGCCCAGCAGAGTGGGGCTGGAGCTTCCCCAGGAAGAAGATCCTTTCTCTGCCTCCCTCTAGAGACTTAATCAGTATTGGAATCACAACACAGGCCCAGCACACAGCAAAGGGCAGTTGCTGTGGAGTCGACCCCATGTATGATGACCCCGTGGGTTGACCTCTGTCCTCCAGGGTTTTCTCCAGGTGGTTTTTTGGGAAGTAGATCACCAGACCTTTCTTCGAAGGTGATTCTGAGTGGACTTGAACCACAAACCTCAAGGCTCGGAGTCAGGTATGTTATGCAGTGTCTGCAGTAGCTGGGGTTAGGGAAGCAGTCATAACAAACACTCCTGTTGCTAGGCAGGTTACTGACTCATTGTGCTCCGGATCCTGCAGTCGAACTGCCCCACAGGCCTTCCAAGGCTGTCATCTTTACAGAGCAGACAGCCGACTCTTTCTCCTAGCTGTGGCTGGTGGGTGCAAATCACTGAGCTTTCAGTTGGCAGTGGCATGCTTATCCACGGTGCCCCCGGCACTTCTTGAAGCAGCCACAGACCAATCCCACTGTCATTGAGTCAAGGCCGACTCACGGCCACCCTTAGGGTGTTACCGAGGCAGTAACTCTTTATGTGAGTAGAAAACCCAGTGGTGGTTTCAAACTGCCAACCTTGCCTATTGCAGCCCAACATGAAACCATTATGTGACCAGGACCCCTCTGAAAAGCCATAGGACAGGTGAGCTCTGTGGGCTTCCGCAACCCCTCTGGGAGGTGGTCATTTAGCATTTTCATTTTCCAGGTGGGAACACAAGTCTTAGACAAAGTCACCTGCCCCGGGTCAATGCAGGGGCAGCCTGCAAATCTGAGTGTCACCGTCCAGCCTTCTTGTTAGCCCTCCTGCACTCCCTTTCCCCCCAACACTCTAGACACACTTACACCAGCTTAGCGGATTAAATGGTTGGCTTCTTGCACTCCCCCCGCCCCCCTGGGGGATGGGGTGTGTGATAGTCATGTGCTTATGTTAATTTTATGATTGAAATGTAGGGGTGGAGTCTAGCCTGTTAATCTGGAGATAGCTATTGAGCAGCCAATGAGGCCTCTATATGGGCATGGTTTTCTCTTGAGACTTCTGGGAAATCTCGGGATATTTCCCTCGTGAAGATGAGAAGCTATCTTTCCCAGTTGTTGGGAGTTAGTCTCAGAGATGATTAATCACTGACAACACAGGATGGCGGCGTGCAGGAGGCTGGAGGAGCTGGCAGAGAGACCACACAGCTTTGCCCTAATGGAGCCAGACCTCTGAAGCTGGGGTGGCCACATGGAGACCTCTGCCAGTGATGAGTTGCTTCTGCTGTTGATGGACCCTAAGCCCTAGAAGCGAGGAGTCATGTGGAGACCCCTGCCAGTGCCAGGATTCTGCACCCACTGACCTGTGACTTCTTGAGTCAGGAGGAGACTTTATAGACTGATTTGGGGCATGTGGATTAATATCGGACTTATGACTTTGAATTGGACTGGGCTCAATGTTCTGTTTCTCTTGTATATAAACCTTTTCCTTATATCTATGTGTGTCTATGAAATTTGTTCCTGGACTAACACACGGGGCAGCTCCAGTATCAGGTTGTCAGGCCCCTGTTCCCAAAGGTAATGGTGCAGAGTCATGAACAGGTTCCTCTAAAGTCACCAAGCTTTCCCCAAGTCTGCTTGGGCCCAGACCCTAAGTTTCCTGACCTTCAGCCCTAGGGTTGCTGCATGTTGCCACCTCTGTGGCTCCCTAATGCTGCTGTTTGGGACATGTGAGTCTGAGTGTGTGTGTGTGGGGGGGGGGGGCGGCTACACAGAGTAGAGGTGTGGTGGTACTTGTTGTTGGGACGATTGTGTTGATTTGGGCTCAGAGGAATGCTGAGTGAGTGACCAAGCAGAATGTTTCCTATCCAGTGTCCTAGGCTGCAGTCCTGAAGGGAGCTCCAGCCAAGCCTTTCTTTTGTGGAGCAGCTGGAGGGTTCAAACCATGGACTTTCTGGTTCCAATGTTTAAATCTTGGACTTTGAGGGCTCCCGGAGTGGTACAAAAAAAGAATGAAACATTCAGTCAGTCTTCTCTAGGCTGAAAAACATGTAACAGGGAGATTCAACCCTTGGCATAGGGGAGACTTCTTCCTGCTCTCTCTTAGGTCAGAAGCCAAATAGATGATCCTGCCATCTTGACCAAAAGTGGCCAGGAGCATCTGTGGAGAAGCAGAGGGGATGAGATTGGCTGGAGCCCTGGCAACTTCCAGGGTTGCTCGTGCTATCCACATTCAGTCTAAAGTGGGGGGGGGGCACCTGAAAGGGAGGAGCTCGGGGATGAGGGGGAGGGCGGGGAAGGCTGCCAAAACGCAGTGTGCTTTGTAGCAAAAGTGCTCTCTGCATCTCAGCATAAAAATAAATAAAACCCAGCGTTGAGTGGAGAGCCATGGCTCTAAACCCACGGACAGCTTAGTGAGCAGCATAAAAATGCTTTATGTGCCAGGAGGGACAGAGTCAGCAGGCAGGGCAGGGCTGGGCATTCTCTGGAGCCAGAATAGGGGGTGGGGGTAGCACCTTGGGGTTGGGTCAAGGAACAGTTCATTCAAGTGCAAGTCTTTGCCAACTCCTGCCATGACATGCGTGGGGAGAAGAAATTCTCTCTTCTGTTTTAGGGAACACTAAGAGTATTCTAGTGGTGACTAGATCCCTGGGGTACAGGCTCTCGAACTTTGACAGTCACATCACTGAATCAATACATTTATTAGTGAGTACCTGCTGGGTTCTAGGCATGCTGTGTGGAGATGGAGCAGGTACAATATGGTGGTTGAGAGACAAACCCTGCTGTCATGGGAAATAAGTGGGTAAGTCAGACCTATAAACTGATGTAATCCTTGGGTTTTTGAGGGATCAAGAGGAGTCCACCTGGTAATAATAACAAGATGACTTAATAGAGTAGAGAGTGATTGTAAGTGTCTGAAATGACAAGCTCCTTGAGGAGAGATGTGGGGAAGGATGCTGAAAAGGTCGGGGTGAAGAGTTTGAGGTGCATCCTGTAACCAGTCAGAGCAATGGCTTTCCCAGTGAGATGTCCTTCCTCTCTGTTCCCCAAATACCTTAGTGTCACTGTTCCCTGCCCACCCCCAACACCCCCCTGGATAAACGAAACACTTGTGTGTAGAAAGAGAGAATCATTTCCACATCTGTTTTCAGAGACTAGGCTCCCTGAAGAGGGAGAGCATGCCTTCTTCATCCCGGCTCAACCCAGAGTTTAGCCAGATGACTTGCTAGGGACCAGGTACAATGTCCTTTTAGAAGTTCCATGGCATGGCCAACTTAATCAACCGAGCAGTATATAGCAAGCGCTGAACTGAGGCCCAAGGGCAGGAGGTTCAAGGGACGGCAGAGACTCTCCCTCAAGGGGCTTATAATTATGAATTATAAAAGCAGTGCTTTCCAGCCACTGAGCTCCTGGGAATTTATAAGCCCTCCCTCAGACATGATCTCATTTCGTCTTTCCAGGGAAAGTGGGGAGATCAGACGAAGACAGGAGCAATGACATGGGGTCACAAGACAGACTTTAATTAAGTGTTGGCTTATACAATGAGGGACTGAGAGGCTTGCAATTCAGGGGAGGGGGGGGGGCTGTGGGTGAACCAGAGCCCTGAAGAAGAAAGGGCCGAGAGAGGAGGTGACCAGAGGCTTGGGACCTTGACGGCAGAGCAGGAAAGCCATGGTGACCCTCATTAAAGGGTAACAGTGCATGACAATGCACCAGGGGCTCAGCTAGGTGCTCTCCAGGCATTTTATCACTGAATGTCCACGCCAGAAATAGGAAGGAGCTGCCACTGGAGTCCCACTCTTATCAACAGGGAATGAGAAGCCAAGGGAATTGTACTTGGTAGAAGGCCAAGGCCACCATGTGGCTGTAAGCCTGTTGTAATGTCATTTCAAATACTAGCATGTCACCTGTGATGCATTGGTCTCAGCAGAGCTTCCAGACTAGGAAAGACTAGGAAGAAAGGCCTGATGACCCCTCCTCCCCAAAGTAGCCAATAAAAACCATGTGGATCACCACAGAAGATGATGGTACAGAACTGGGCAGCATGTGCATCTGAAGTAAAATCTGTTGTGGAGGAAAGGTGGATTGCCTGGCTCCAAAATCAGATCCTGTGGCATCTAAAGGATAGAGGGGTATGGTTTGGGTTTATGCCCAGGAAGGTCTACTGGAGAGAGGGCAGGCGATAGCTGGTCTGGTCCAAGCTTCTGACCCAACCCAAGCAACCCCATGCCCTTGCTGGTGGAAGACTACTCAGGATACCATCATGCCATTCATAGGCCCAATTCATTCTTTTACCCAGTGTGTGCTTCCTGCACCTTTCATGCCATGCTCTGTTCTGGACACTGGACCTTCAGCAGGGGGTGCAGCAAAGGTACTCACATAGCCCTCACATTCTAAAGTGAGGAGTAAGACACAGCGAGTGACAATGGAATGAAGAAGATGTTGTCTGCTTGAAGCAAGTGCTTGGATGGCGGCAGGCAGGGAGGTATGTGTCCAGGGAAATGGAGGACGCCTGCTTGAGAATAGACATCTGAGCAATGAGAAGGAGGCTGACCGGAGACACCTTGGAGGGGCAAGGCTGCCACTTGGAAAGGGCATGTGCAAAGGCCTGCCAGTCGAAAGGAGCTTGGCGTGGAGCATGGGAGGGAGAGGGAGCTTGGGAAGGCTGTGGAAGGTGGAGGCATTTATTCTAAGTGTAATGGGAGTGTCACTGAGGTGCTCCTAAGTAAGGGAGTGACAGGATCCAGTATGTATCTTAAGATCACCTCTTTTGCAGGTGGGAGTAGGTGAGGTAGCAAGAGACTCTTACAATCCCTCCAAGTCTCCGTTGAGTGATGCTGATGCCGTGGGTGGAGGTGGTAGTGATGGAGGTGGAGAGACGTGGTCTGATTTAGAGCATGTTTTGGGGGAGAGCATTTCTTAAAGCACCCTCTTAGAGAGAGAGTGAGGGGGGTGGAGACAAGGAGAACGAGAGAGAGAGAGAGAGAGAGAGAGAGAGAGAGAGAGAGAGAGAGAGAGACTTGCTGATGCCTGGGTGTAGGGTGCAGGAGAAGACCCTCCTTAGTGGCCAAGGTCCCCATGGCCAAGTTACCTTTCCTTTGTCAAAGTAGCCTATGATGGTCTCATAGAGGGACTCCTTCAGCTGCCGGTGGGTCTGCGGGTGCTGCTGGCCCGTCTGCATGACCTGCGAGGTGCACTGCTCATCTGACCACTGTCAAGAGAGAGGGACATACGTGTCACACAGGGTTGACATCCCCCCGCCCCCGCCTCTCTGTGCCTCCCTTGCCGTCTTTCTCACCCCTACCCTCATTTCCTTCTGGAAACTTGGGGTACCATAATGGGGAGTGTCCTCTTGGCAGGATGAATACCCAGTGTGTATGGAGATTGCTCTGCCCAGCAGCGTGGACATCCCAGAAAAGACAAACCCACAAGAGGGAGCCATGAGAGCTGTCTCAGGGAGGAGTTGGACGCAGTCCTGCAGGTGCACCCTGAGAACCAGCGGTGGACCAGCGAACTGCTCTGTTTGGGCAGTGCCTTCTGATTTCAGCTAAGCTGTGCTTGTTGCACCACGGCTCACAGCATGCGGTGGGTCAGGCTTTTCTCCAAAGCTCTGTGAGTCATGGCGACAGCTCTATCACAAGGCCAAAGGAAATCATTCTGACTTTGTCTGAGAACTACAAAGTTGTCACAAGAAAGAAAACAGCTCAGTGGGTCTGCTGACGGGGAGAAGCTGGTCCCCGGCTGTGTGTTATGTACATCTGCCACACAGGTCCTGCCAAACAGGGGCTGCTACTGGTGCTAAAGGGAAAGGGCACGGGAAGCCTGATGGGGCCAGGCAGAGCTAGGCAGAAACACAATCTGTTAGGCAGGTGCTGGGAGGCACAGGGGGAAAAGTACATTTCTTCTACTTGGTTTCTTTTAGCCTTTCTAAGGCTTCCACTGGCTGTGAGGGCACTGTGGGTCGGGAACAGGGCATAGGGCACCCTAGGACCCATCTCCTCCACCCAACAGGACAGCACCTTGAGCAGCCAGGTGTGGAGAAGCAGCGTGTAGGCGGCCTCGGTGTAATTGTCACAGTCCAGGTGCAAATCTCGCAGTTTGTACAGGTACCTATTTGCGGGGGGTGGGGGGAGACAGGTTCAGATTCAGTTACTGGGTGCAGCCACGTCCTTCTCTGAGTCGCATGAGGGCCCTGGTTAGCCAGTAGCTAGTGTTGGGTTGAGCCCTTGCAGGCGGTCAGGAGAGCGATCCATGGGGATTCCCCTTTCAGAAGTGAAATATTAAGGCCCACCCCTGCCAGTGTTTGGCTTCAGAATGGAGGGCCTCGCTGAAACACTAGGACAAAGAAGGGAAAGAAAGGAAGGCAAGTTTATCATTTGTTAGAAGTCTGCTAATACATAGAAGGGTGGGGCTGGGACTCTGGGTGAATTGCTGTCAGCATGCATCCTCTTATCAGGATGGGTCTCCAGGAGCAGGCACAAGCACAGCCCCGTGAAAGGCAGCTCCTGCCTTCGTGCCTGTGGTTTCTGTGGGGCAGAGGAAGGGCATGTCCTCGGAAGGAAATAAGAAACACAGTGACCCCTGAACCCTCCCCGGCTCAGGACAACCCCTTGGGTGTCCAAGAAAGACTCAGCTCCATGGCACTTTCAAGGACTGGTGCTTTGGGGAAATGGCTCATTCTTTCTTCCTTTACAGGTGCTTCTGGAACTTTTTGTGCCACCCAGGATCTAGAAATGGAAGGCCAGAGTTGGCAGCAGGGAGGCTCCACTCCCCCACCCCTCCTCACATGTTCACCTCCTCCTACTCTGCATTCTGATGTCCTATTTGGAGCCCTGAGGTCGCCCTGCAGCTGGGGGTGTTAGAGGGCCAGCCCGGAATGGAAAAAGAAAGAATGGTCTGGATGAGTTCTTAGAGAACAGATCACGATTAATATCAAAGTAGCAGTGAATGAACTTCTCTGTGCCTAGGTTCTCCCATGTGTAAAGTGGCAACACTCACAGAACACCACCATAGGACTGCCATGCAGACCACTGTGACATCTAAAAGACTCAGAAAGTGAGCATTACTTCTAACCAAAAGCAATGGACATGATCCTTGGGACAAGGTACCCTCCTGGCCCTGTGGGCACAGACCCTGAGGCCCAAGAACCACAGCTTGGGTGATTCTCATCATTACCAGTGTTTTCTGACACCCAGTTCTTAATCACTTGGTGGAAGGCAGATGCCATGAGACAACCTCCACTGGGTGGAGAGACTGTGCCATGACCAGGCCCCACCACCTACTGACTCCCTGGGGAAGTCATCGAGCCTGGCAAATGACTGCATCCAAGGCAGGCCTCAGGAGCGGGCTCAGCATCCTATTTGGAAAAAGGCTGTCTGCATTTGTGTCATCCAAACAGGGCCTACTGTTGACCCTTCCTGGCCCTAAAAATCATCAGGCCCATGGGCCCAAGGTAGGCTCTCAGGCTTCCTTAGAGGCACTACTATAGGTTCTGTTTGTTTTTAAGTGAGGAGTGAAGAGTCAAATACTTGTTATTTTATAGCGAACGAGCCAGGGGACTTGAATGACCTTTTGTTCATTCGTCTAGGAAGCTTGTGCTGAGAATGTTCTATGCCAGGCACTAGGGAAAATGAAGGCAAGGGCAGGCTCTGTTCTCAGCCACCAGGAGCTTATAGTCCAAGCTTTTAGGAAGGCTCACAAACCCAATGCCTAAAAAGAGTTGGAGGATCCCCATTGGTCTCCTGAGGGGTGGTCTAGGGTGGGATATACCCAGAGGCTTCCAGAAGGGTTTCCATAAGCGTAACATTCCAGCTGGCTTCTGAAGGTGGAGGAGGGGGTGGGGGAGGTTCTCACTCTTTCATTCAACACTTGAGTGCTTTATCCCCACATACTATATCAACGTCCTCCCAACAACCCTTGTGCTGATGAGAAATTGGAGCGCTACCTTCAGACGGACAGAGTTGGACAGAGGAGACGGAAGGTAGTGGCGATGGCCTCCCCAGGCAGAGCAAAGCACCTCTGCTCCTTTAGCTTTCTGCCGATGCAAAGGCAGAAGGTGCCCAGGACCTGCAGGCAGAAGCACGTAAGCTCACAGCCCACCCTTAGAAACCTGAGTGCATGGCTAACCCCTGCCTTATCATCTTCCTTCCATCCTTACTCCCTGAGATCTCTGGAGCGTGGGATGCAAAGAACTTGGAGAAACAGCTAAGCCATAGGCTTTCTTTCTCCCAATCCCTGACACCATGAGGAATCCCCTCCTGGGCGATCTGTTACTGACCCCGAGAGAAGACACTCTAAGCTTGGCCCAGGAGACAAATGCAGGTGCAGGCTGATGTCAAGGGGCAGCCCAAGTGGCCAGTGGGCACTCGATGGGCCCTGAGGGGGTTATAGCCATTGTGTCTCTGTCTGGTCTAAAAGGGTTGCTACCAAAAAGTCCAGGTCAGCCCTGTTGTGACAGGATGAGGGCCCAGGATGGTCACATCAGAGTCTTTGCAGAAGAGATGGGGACTCGAGTTGTTCTGTAAAATCTCCTGATTTTGAAATGTGATCTATGCATTGCAGTGTCAGTCCTGATGTTTTGCAGAGAAGGTTTCCAGACTACACTCTATTTGCAGCTTCTGTTTTAGGAAAATATGACTTTCTGGGAATGCTGTCAGGCTCTGATAGCCAGGACCGAATTTTCTCTCCTGGATTTTTAAATGAAGAGCTGAGGAGAGAGGTTGAAGGGAGGGAACCAGGACCCAGGTGTTTTATATGACATCATTTCCTCCCCAAAACTACTCAGAAGAGGAGATAGACTAGAAGCATATTCACAGAGGGGGGGAAACAGCCAATGCGGTTGAATAATGCCCCAGAGTCATAGAGCACACGGGGCGGAGACCCCAGGAGCTTTGAAATCTAGAGTATGGTACTGTCACGCTAAGTCTTGTCTCGTGATGTTCTCAGTACTAGCTGAAGCTCATGGCAACTCGTGGATTAATTTTTGTTTGTTTCTATGTGGTAGTTGTTAGTAATGGAAGAATGCTAAACAAAACTCAAAACTCAATGCCATTTGGTCCATTTCGACTAGTCCTGTTGGACGGGGGTTAACTGCCCCTGTGGGTTTTTGAGACTGGAACTCTTGACCAGAGTAGAAAGATCTCTTCTTTCTCTCAAGGAGCAGCTGGTGGCTTTGATCAGCTGACCTTGCAGTTCTTAGACCCACATTTACCCACAGTGCCACCAGGGCTCCCGGTGCTAAACAGAGAAGCAAATGCTAATCTGAGGCAAGCACAGAGTGCATGTAGGCTTGGAGTCCCTGACCTTGAGCAAAATGTGTCACAAGCATAGCCCTCTGAGCACTGTGCACAAAGTTACAGGCACTTTCTGTTTGTGCTATTTACGAAAGAAGAAACAAATTGAAAACATATAAATGTTCAGCAATGTAGGCTGGCTCTATAAATTTATAGTATATTTTAGAAAGAATTGTATGATTTCATTAAAAATAATGTTGATATGCATCTCTTGACATGGGATTCTTGACAAGTTAAAAAAAGCAAAGAATAAATTATGGGCAATGTGATCATATTATTACAAAAATTATGTGTGCATAGGTTTTGATGTATATGTAAACATAAAAGGGTCTGGAAATATGTATATATTATGTGAGCTGCTTTCCTTTTAGTCATCTTGCTTGTCTTTCTTTTATGTGTTTTTTTGGCCATAAGTATGTATTATTTCTGTAGTGGGTAAAAATAACAACAATAAAAAAAAGTTTAGAGAAAATATATGAGACTGGGGAAAATTGGCAAGGAAGTTCTTTGCTCCAGGCTAATGTCTCTTAAAAAAATTCTTTTCTGTCTTTTAAATGCCTTCAATTTCTACCTCATGCATTCTGGCATTTTTTCTTTCCCTTGAAAACTGGGCTGGCCAGTGGTCTTCCCCCCTGCCTAGGGGTCTTGCCACAAATGCAGATGCAATACACCAACTCAGCCCCCAGGTATTTACTCCTAAGGTGCATGTGAGCTGTGGCTACAGTGTGGCAGGTGTGTGGAGTGCGATGGTAGGACAAGGGGAGGTGTTGAGTCTGGGGAGAGTGACAGGCACCTCTTGGCAGCAGTCTTGCATATCATGAAGAGAAGCTTCAATGCCGCCCTGGGGGCAGCAGGGAGACATGGATGGACACAGAGCGGGGAAGTGGCACAGCAGGCTTGAGTTTCAAGAACAAAGGGCCTTACCTTATGTACATCTCTTCTCTGTTGTTATCTTTGTAGAAGTTCTAGGTGGGGGAAGAAAAGGAGTGGTGAGTGCTTTCCTTGGCTGGGCAGCAGCCATGGTGGAG
>PVJH01014611.1:0-56330 GCA_004026705.1 Nesogale talazaci | reverse complement strand
ATATCAGGAGTCAATTGGTCCATTGATTTTGATTTTTGTTCTTTGATACCTGATTGTTTCAGCACCTCATGATCGCACAGGTAAGTGATCTTCTTTTATGGTGGGTTTTGTTGCTTCTGAGGACCCCGGATGCTCTATCTTTTGATAGCTGGGCCCTTCTGCTTTCTTCACCACCCTTGCTCGTGCTCTTACATGTCCTCAATTGGTACATTGGGGATGTGTGTACACAGTGATATATGTTTGTTTTGTTTTGTTTTTTTCCACCCCATTTGATGTCTATTGCCTAGACCTTTTACCACTTTCACCACCATCTGACCATGCTGACTGTTGTGCTTCTTCGGTGTGGCTGTGGTCTCTTCTCAGGTAAATGGTCTAATGTTTATCTTCAGGCTTTCAAGACACTTGATATATCCTTTGATGGCTGGGCACCTTCAGCTTTCTTCACCACATTTGTTTGTGCACCCATTTTACTTCAGTGATCATGTTGGGCCATTGAGCCTCGAGGAATGCCAGATTCATAAACAAAGCATTCTTGCATTGAGGGAGCACCAGGGTAAGGGCCCAAGGTCCACCTGCTACTCTAATATTTGGCCTATTGATATGTTCTTAATTTTACTCATTATAATAGATAGTTGTATCTATGTACGGACATACCTATATTTAGACCTCTGTAAGTGATCATGGCCCTTTAAAGACACATTTAAATACATATTTTGTTTTAGAATTGTTTTAGATGGACAGGAGACCTTCTAACAGAGCATGTTGTCACAACTCAGCAACCCATGCTAACCAACCCTCATCCTCAATGTGAGGGGCCCTGGTGACATCGTGGTCACAAGGGGGGCTGTTAGCCTCAAGGTGAGCAGTTTGAAGCCACCAGCTGGTTCTTGGAAGAAAGATGGGCCTTTCTCATCCCATGAAAAGCTACAGGCTCAAAAACCTCACAGGGCGGAGTTCTGCCCTGTCCTCTAGGGTTCCTCGGAGTCAGCACTGACTTGAGGACAGTGAGCTTGGCAACACAAAGCTTTCTGCTCTTTTTGTAAGGAGTTACAAAAGGTCTCAGAAAACCAAGGGGACAAAGCTACTAGGACTCACAGGGTCTTTATGAGTCAGAATGGCTGCAGGGCAGTGAGTTTGGGCTTTTTGTTTGTTCCCTCTTCCCTCCCCATATCTTGGAAGCAAGTCTTTTTTTTATCAGGTAGGTGATTTGCAAGCCTTTGTTCTCAGTCTGTAGTTCCTCTTTGTTTTCTTAAGAGTACTTTTTGCAGCTCAAGCTTTTTTTTTTTTTTACCCAACTTAGGGTATCTTGTTTTCTTTCTTTCATGGATGGTGCTCATTACCATATCCAAATTCAGGCAAATCTTTCTCCTGCAAAACTTTTGTACTTATGTGCTTTACTTTTAGGTCAATGATCCCTTTTGAGCTGATTTTCATGTCAGATGGAAGGTCCACATCTAATGGCTCCAGCATCGTTGGTTAAAGAGGCTATTCTCCCTCCTGTGCACTTTGGTCAAAATTGGTTAACTGTATTTGCAGGAATCTCTTTCTGGGCTCTCAATTTTGGTCTATTGATCCGTGGGTCTATTCTTTCAACCATGCCTTCTTGATTGCAGTAGCTTGGTATTAAGTCTCAACATCAGATAATGTGCTTCCTCCAGCTCTGTTCCGTTACAGACGTGTGTTGGCGATTCTAGTAACGTTGCCTTTCCATATCAATTTCAGAATCAATTCATCAATATCTCCAAAACACTTGCTGAAATGTTGAAAGGGATTGCATTGAACCTGTAGGTTAAATTGGGAACAACTGGCATTGCAACACTTGCGAGTCTTTTGATCTAGAAACACAGAACACTTCTCCAGTTATTTGATTTCTTTCATGGGTGTTTTATCATATATATGTATATGTATACACACACACATATATATACACACACACATATATATATCACTCTTTCATTGCCATGAGTCGAAGCCAATCCTGAGAGGATGAGTAGACCTGCCCTTGTGAGTTGCCAAGACTAACTGTTCACAGGAGTAGATAGCCTCATCTTTTCCCCTCGGAGAGGCTGGTGGTTTTGAACAGTCAACCTTGTGGATTGGAGTCCAACTTGTCATCATTATGCCACCGAGGTCCCTTCTATCTATCTGTCTATCTATCTATCTATCTATCTATACACACACACATGCACATATGTATTCCTACGTGTGTAAGCACTTTATTTTGCAGGGACTGGGCTGGGGTGACTGGCTACTACCCTGGCTGACCTGAGCCGGTGAAAGCAACTGATTTAGCAGCCCCCTGCTCGGCACTTCCCCTTTCCTGGTCAGCAGAAAGTGGGGCTCTCCCCCCTCTTTGGGGGCCATGCTTTCTAGACCGTTTGTTGTCGTTGACATTCACAAAATGGCCTCTGTTTTCAACAAATGCCCCTGGGGAAAAGACTGTTGCTAACTCTGAGTCATGTCGAATCGACACCACCCTGTGAATGACATCCTCTCGGAGACAACCAGATGGCTCAAGTAATTACCATTTTCTGGGAGCTACATTGAAGGAGGTATCATCCCATGCTAGCTGACGCTGGCGCCCGCTGTGAATTCTTCCGGCCCATTTCTGTTTCTCCTCCTTCTGCTAGTCCGACGAGTGTGTCTTATACATTTTGAATAAAGTTCCACATCTCTTGGATGTTACACTGTTTGCCATATTCTCTTTCTTTTTGTTTAAGTCGGGAAGTTTCTCTTAACATGCCTTCGCGTTTACCGAACCTCTCCCTGGCCGTGTCTATTGGAGCCCATCTTCATTTCTGTGACCACGTCTTAATGTCTAGCCTTGCCTTTTTATTTTCCATTTACCTGCTGACGTGACCCAGCTGGTCTCCGCTATTGCCTGCTTGTTTCACGAGAACTTTTGTTGTACCCATCATACTTGTTTGAAAACTCTTGTCTAATAATTCCCACATTCGTGTCATATATGAGTCCGCGTCTGATGATGGTTTTATTTCTTCAGACTCCCCCCCCCCCCTTACCGTTTGCTTTGTCCTATCACCCTTTTGGGTGAAAACTGAACATAGTGTATAAGGTAATTGATAGTTGAGTATACATAGGCTGTTAGTGTGAGCATTTCTGTCAATCTGGCTCCAGGGGCCCCCCTCCCCCCTCCCGTGCACCCCCTCCCCCAAGAAAAAAATCAACTCACGCCATGACTCTGCATGCAGTTTCTGAGGCTGTCAATGTTTAGAGGAGTAGATGGCCTCACCTTCCTCCAGCAGAGCAGGGTAAATGGCCAGCTTCTCACTCAGCACGCCAACGCTTAACCAACCAACGTCGCCACCAGGGCGCCTCAGCCTATCACACCTGATGTGGTGCTGCCATCCTCCTAGGCCTGGCACTGGGCAACTTCCGAGAGCCAGCGGCACCCAGCGCGTGGCAGTCGATGGCTGGGAGTTGGGCCGCGATTAATATTGGTGGTAGCGTTAGCTCTGGCGCTCATCCTCCTTCCGCCCCCACTCACTTTAGGCTTTCCCTTTGTACCGCCTCAGAGCCGGTCTGTCCTCTTGTTCGCCATCTTTGATCTATGATTTATGGCTGCCCTGCCACGTGGTTGGGTTGGTGATGAGTGACGAGGGAAAGAGAGTGCTCGCTCATCTTCTAATTGAGTCTGTCTCTGAGGGAGCCAAAGAGCCCCGGGGGAGCGCCCTTGCTGGGCGCAAGTTCAAACCCACCGGCTGCTCTGAGGGGGAAGATGCGGTTGTCTGATCATCTTCAGAAACCCTAAGGAACAGGTCTATTCTGTCCTGTAGGGTCTCTTGAGTCACAGTCACAGTGGCTTGGGTTTGGGTTTACTGTCTCCCTGTCTCTTCTCCATGGGTAGAGCCTAACCCCTCCTAGTCCCTTACCGATGACCCAATTCCAGGATGGTTTCTTCTTTCTGTTTTATTGATGCAATGTATAGGCAGGCCTTCAAGAAGCTCATGGGAAAAGTCCATTCCCTTTTAAAGTCCTATTTTCCATGAAGTATACATAGCGCATGCACGCGCACACACCACTACCATCAAGTCTATTCCAATTCACAGTGACCCTCCAAAGCAGTGGTTCTCAACCTGTGGGCCATGACCCCTCCGGGAGCCCAACAACCCATTCACAGGGGTCGCCCGATTCATAACTGTAGCAAAATTGCAATGATGAAGTAGCAAATAAGAAGATTTTATATTTGGGGGGTCACCACCACATGAGGAACTGCATGAAAAGATCACTGCACGAGGAAGGTTGAGAACCCCTGCTGTAAAGGGGCACTGAGGCTGTAATTTTCAGAGAACTGATAGCCTCAACTTCCTCCTGCGGAGCAGCTGGAGGGTTTGAACTGCTAATCTTACTGTTAGAAGCCCAGGACCTAACCCAGTTCCACCAAGAGTACACACACAAACACAGCTCCCTCCCTTAGGGGAGACAAGGAGCCCTGATGGAACTAGTTAAACAAGAGGTCTCAAGAGGACTGAAGTACAAGTGAGGTTTGTTTGTTAGTTTGTTTTCTCATGGACGAAGTTTTTCAGAGTCGTCCTCTGGTAAAGTCCTTTCCCCTGGAGGTTCGGTCTGAAAGGATTTCTGTGATGGCTACGCTCCCTCCACAAGCAGACCTAAGGGAACAGTGCTTAAGCATGTGGCTGCTAATGAAAGGATCAGCGGTTCAAACCTCCTCGCTATGCACTGGAGAGAGATGTGGTCGGCCGCTCTGTGAAGACTCACAGCCTAGGTAGGGTATGCCACCTCTCCCACGGCCATTGAGTCCATGCTGGCTCCTAGTGACCCTGTGGGTGCCCCGGATGAACCGGCATGTCCAGAGGAGCTGCTTGCCGCTGGCGGTTTCGAACTGCTCACCGTGTGGACCACAGCCCAACTTGTAACCCTTGGATAGGCTCTGTAGGCTCTCGATGGAAGTGGCTCGATGCCAGGCAGTGTATAGTTATATCAGGGCGATCTTAAGGAAGAAACCTGGCAGTGCCATGGCTACGGTGCCCAGCTACTAACTGAAAGGTTGGCAGTCCAATCCTCTACCAGAAACGTGTGGCAGCCGGCTTGCTGAGAGCGTCACAGCCTTGGAAACCCGGGGCGGCAGTTCTCCTCCGACCGATAGGCTACTCTGCGCCAGAATCAACTCAATGGCAATGAATCACTCCTCCCCATTGCCATCTTCTCCCTCCCCCTTGCCAAGGCCACACGGGGAATGTTCTCAGATCATTCCTTTGGACGGCTTGCAGGGCTCCTGGAGGAAAACCTGCCCAAGGCTGAGTCCCACCAGCTTCTCGCTGCCAGGTGAGTGCACACTCCGCTCCAGCCATGCCCCAAGCAACCCTCTCAAGAGGTGAGGGCCGTGCTCTGGGGTAAGCGATGGGCTGCTGACCTCGAGGCCTGATGTTCAAGCACACCAGCTACCCCGTGAGAGAAAAAGGCTCAGTCGGCCTCCACGAAGAGTTTCCGTCTCGGAAACCAACAGGGCAGTTGAACCCTGTCCCATCGAGTCACGGCGAGCCAGAAGCGCCTTGCCAGCAATAGGGCATAGGGTCCCGATGACATCAACAATCATTAAGCTAAAATAAATAAAAATAAATAAATAAATAAATAAATAAACCCTCTGAACACCAGGGCATCGATTCCGACTCACAGTGACTGTATAGGCCAGAGGAGACCTGCCCCTCCGGGGTTCTGAGACTGTTTGTCTTTACAGGAGTAGAATGCCTCATCTTTCCCCCACAGGACATCTGGTGGTTTTGAACTGTTGGCCTGGCAGTTCAAAGCCCAGGATCACCCATGAGGTAAGCAAACAGCACCTGTCCCTTCTTTCTGGAGGCATCTGCCTCTCCAGGTTTTGGGGG
Organism: Nesogale talazaci; assembly: GCA_004026705.1. Lineage (NCBI taxonomy): Eukaryota > Metazoa > Chordata > Mammalia > Afrosoricida > Tenrecidae > Nesogale > Nesogale talazaci. The sequence continues at coordinate 50,466 of PVJH01014611.1, read as the reverse complement.
TGGCAGTTGGCCCCGCAATCTCAGTTCTCTGGTAGGTTAAAAAAAAAAGTCTTTGGTTTTTCAGTGTGTTAAGCTTTTTCTTGTTATAAGGATGGGAAGAGTGGTTTTATATATATATATATATATATATATATATATATATATATATATATATATATATATCATGTAGGAGGTGGAACCTTATTGTGGTCATTTTTGATGTCAATCCAGCACAGGAAGTAAGAATTATTGAGGGCCCCAAAATCAGAGGGTTCGGTCATCTTGGAATCAGAAAGGTATTGCCACAAGCATCATGGAGCTTTTTTCAAGCGGGGAATCATAAATTCTCAGAAGTAAAAAAACCCAGATTAAAAATCTCTGTGGGCTCGTTTTCTCCTGCTTTTGCAATGACGTGGCATGGGATGTTTTCCATGCTCCACCCACCAGCCTCATCCCTCCCCACTTCTCTCACTTCCCCCTCTAATTTCATTTTCCTCCTGTCCTCCAACCCAACAAGGAACTCTGACTCACACCCAGCATCTCAGCCTGGCCCTAAAGTCGTTGTAATCCTCAGATGCACCGTCAATGTTGCTTAAATCACAGTAGACCCTCAACAGTCATTTGTAAATCTAACGAGAGAATACAATTACAAAGCTCTTAACACAGTGTGTGGCACTGGGAATTAATAACAATTAATCTCTACCGTGCACCTGACTTGTGCCTGGTATTCTTCGAAGTGCTTTGCGGGTATTAATTAATTTTGTTTTCATAACCTCAAGTGTTGTGTACTATTATTAGTCCCATTTGAAAGAGGTGGATGCTGAGTTGGAGAAGTTAGCAACTTGTCCAAGGTTAGCCAGCTGCAAAGAGACAGAGGTGACATAGAAATGCAGGCACTTCTCAACAATGGGTTAGTATAAATAGGAAACTCCCACTCTTTGGACTCCCCAGGTTACTGTACCCACAACATATCTGCTTTCCTGATGACTCTCATTGAACTCACCAAGAACTGGAGTTGCAGAGAGGTTAGGTCACGTGCCAGGATGATGCAATTTATAAAAATTGGAGTGAAAGTTCAAAGCCAAGTCTGCCTGCTCTAAAGCTCACAAATTCTAGCTTGGCCTCTGGTGTGATGGAGTACATTTCTTAATATGGCTCTCCTACCCAAGTCTCTGTAACCAAATGATTGGGTGGGGCGATACAAACCGGGCATGCTCCCCACGAATAGAGGGGTCAGTCCGTTTTCATTACCACCTCGCTGGCACTATAGAGGAATCATATTTGAAGCAGCATCAGCAGAAGGAGACACTGAGGACCTTGCAAGAACAACCCTAAGGTCCCTGTCTGACACGGTGGCTGCTGCTAAGAGCAGATGCACCAGAGAATGGCACTGAGAATCAGAGGAGCATTGCTGAGACTATGGGGTACCTCCTCCTGTGGGACAGAGTGACAGACCGGTTTCCCGACTCACGGAGGCCAAGGAACGACATGACTGAGCGAGTGAGGACTGAAGAGAGACGTGGCTCCCGCGTGGCAGAGAGGCTATGAACCAGAGAGAAAGAGTCGTGACTGCTGACCAAGAAGACCAATGACTGTATCCTTAACTGTTCGCTGATCCTGACTTGTCGTCACTTAGTGGTTAGAAACTGGACCGTGATGTGAAAGGTCAGAACCTAGAAACCACCAGCTGCTCTTTGGGAGAAAGACGGAGGCTTTGTAACCAAAAGGAATTCCTGAAACCCAAATGAAGGCTGACCATGGTAGTGGGACAAGAGGAAAGTAAAAGGAAATAGAGGAAAGAGGAAGCAAATGGCTGTTATAGAGGCATGTACATATGCAAATATATTTATATATGATGACAGGCAAATCAATCTCTGTGCATATATTTATAGGTCCAGTATGAAGGTAGCAGATGGACATTGGGCCTCTACTCGTATTCTCCCTCAATGCAAGGACACTTTATTAAATTGGCATTCCAGGATGCTCACCTTCCTGGCATGATCACTGAAGACAAAGTGGGTGCATATGCAAATGTGGTGAAGAAAGCTGATGGTGCCCGACTATCAAAAGATATAGTGTTTGGGGTCTTAAAGGCTTGAAGGTAGACAAGTGGCCATCTAGCTCAGAAGCAACAAAGTCCACGTGGAAGAAGCACACCAGTCTGTGTGATCACAGAATATCAATGGGATCATGTTTATCAGGCATCAAAGAACAAAAAATCATATCATTGTGAATGAGGGGGAGTGCAGAGCAGAGACTCAGAGCCCATCTGTGGGCAACCCTTACCGAAGGGTCCACGGGAGGAGAAGAGCCAATCAGGATGCAAATTAGAAATGATGAAACATACAACTTCCCTCTAGTTCTTAAATACTTCTTCCTATTACGATTTTAATTCTACTTTACAAATCTGGCTAGACCAGAGGATTTACATTGGTACAGGTAGGAACTGGAAACACAGGGAATTCAGGACAGATGAACCCCTTAGGACTAGTGGTAAAAGTGGAGATACAGGGAGGGTGGAAGGAAGGTAGGGTAGAAAGGGGAAACTGATTACAAAGAACTACATGCAACTCCTTCTCTCTGGGGTATGGGCAACAGAAAGTGGGTGAAGGAAGACCTTGGACAGTGTAAGACATGACAGAATAATAATAATTTATAAATGATCCAAGGTTCATAATGGAGGGGGAGTGAAGAGGGAGGAGAAAAAAATGAGGAGCTGATATCAAAGGCTCAAGTAGAAAGCAAGTGTTTCGAGTATGATGATGGCAACAAATGTACAAATGTGCTAGACACACTGGATGTATGTTTGGATTGTGATAAGAGTTGTGTGCCCCAATAAAATGATTTTTTTAAGTAACACTCTTGAAAACTCACCCTATCCTGTTCTTATCAAGTCACTACGAGTTGGCATCGATCCAATGGAAGTGCTTGCTTGTGTGGTTTTAAATTTACTTCCCTAATAACTTCCCTTAGTTGTGAGTATTGCTTGTGAGTCTGTGTGGCTAGTGCAATGAATTATCAAACTCAATGCAGATGTAGTGTGGCATGGAGGAACACTCAGTGTCAGAATAGATGAAGGAGGTGGTTCAGGGAGGCTTGTCTAATCCCTGTTTCTTGGCAATAATGAAACTAGAAGAGGTCAGATAGGGTCCTTCAGGGCTGCTTTTGCCTCTGGGTTATCCCTACTAGAAAGGGATGCCTTTTCCCTCTCGTCATTCACCAAACTCTAACTCTTTTTCCCCCAACAAGTGAAAAGTTTGCCTGCCATAAAACCTCCATCTTCTCCATCTCTTCACCCTCCAGCTTTCCTGGTCAACCTCTTCTTCCTCTGAACTCACCCTACTCACCCTCGGCACAGAAATTCAGTCTCATAATAAATTAAAAAAAAAACACAGGCTTTGTGAACAGGTAGTCTTGGGTTCAATTTGTGGCTCTTCTGGGTGATCTTGAAGTCCCAGAAGAGCACAAGACATAAGAACTCGACTGGTAAGGTTGATGGTTCAAACCCACTCAACAGTGCCTCAGAAGAAAGGCCTTTAGATCTACTTCTGTAAAGACAACAGGGAAGAAAATCCACAGTTCCATTCTGTGACACATGGGGTCATCCTGAATCAGAATTCATTCAATGGCAAGCTTTATTTGTTGGCTGTTGGTTGGTTAGGTGACTGTGATCGACCCTTTGCTTGACACTTAAAGCCTTAGTTTTTCTCCTCTGTAAACTGGTGCTGAGAAAGTACCACTTTCATAAGTCTAGTAAAATGTATAGTACGTGTAGCTAAGTGCTTTTTGAAGCCCTTATCACATTGTATTCTAATTAGCTGTATAAATCTCCATCACTCCACCGGAGAGTAGGAATTGATTCAGATTTATCTCCTTGTCTCACACCTAGAATGGTTTAGAATAGTTATTAAATAACTATATAGTAAGTGAGTGAGTAATAAAAAAAGAAATGAATCTTTGAATTTTGGTCTCACAGGTTCAGTTGTAGAATCCTTGCCTTCCACCACTGCAAAGTTGGAAGATACCTTACAATCGACTCCCAGGGCTCCTCTTCTTGTGTGGTTCTCACAGCACTTGGTTATGCCCTTTGTGGAGGGCCATCTATGTACACACAACACAATGACCCTCTTAAGAGGACGTGAGAGGTACATTTAAATATTTCCTTTTCTCCTCTTTTCTTTCCCATTTCTTCTCCTCCTCCTCTTCCCTCCTCTTTTCTTTCATTATCTTCTATATCTTCACTCTTACCCATGAAATGTTAGTGTAGGTTCACTACATGGATTCTGTGAATCCCTGAATGAGTTGGGACTTAGCATGAAAAACCCTTTTCTAGCCCATCAGTCCTAGGATCTTCCTGAGTCTCCTGCCAGGAGTCCTATACTTGCATACTCCTGGTGAAGGGAAGCGCAAACCTCTCCCAGAAGGTAGAGGTTTCGTTGTTGGACAGCGTTGATTATTAGAAAGTCCTATCTTGTCTCAAGCTGAAGTGAGTTTCCAATGACTTCCTCCCGTGAGTTTCCATCTGGCCTGTTGGGTTGCGTGGTGTTGCTCATATTACATCAGCTTGCTGGGTTTCCTCACAACTTCTCCTGCTTTGACGCTGGTGCTGCTAGGTAGGTACAGAGTCAAAAGGTTTGTCATTAAGACTTCTCTTTGGGCCTGAGGCATTGACATGAGCCTATTACTTCCTATTGCTATGCTCTGTATGATTTCCTGAGGCATGTCCCAGGAACCAATGCATTCATAGTCTAAAGTCAACCCATTTGTAAGATAAAGCCTTTCACTCATAAAAAAGAGAAGTTTGTTGAGGCGCTGTAGGATAGATAGTGACAGAGGTTCCATTTACCTTTGAATCTCTTGTTTTTTTTCTTCCCCTCCGTTGCTTGAATCTTCCCCAATGTATACTCCATTGGGTTAACAAGTAGTATTTCTGGAATCACAACTACGGTACAAAGGTGATAGGATATGTTAACCACTCACCTCTTAGACTAATTTACCCTAATCCATCTTTTCCTCCATCACCTTAGGATCATCTCTGGGATGGGACTTTCAATCGATGGCAGCCTCCATAGAGTCTCTTCAGCGTGGATCAAGACACAGTCAGCAGCACTCACCAGGAAGTAAATGTCCAGTTTGCAGAACTGAAATGCACTCCTTTAAGTCCAATATATTGTTGATCCCGTCAACAATATGCGTTTGAGCACCTTCCACGTGCCAAGTCTATGCTGGGTTCTGGGGATCCATGGAGTGCTATCATGGACATGAGTGGTAAAGCGTGACCGAGAATATTTTGAAGAGGTGGATAGGGAGATGTGTGAATGAGTCCTGCGTGAAGGAGTGAATGAAACAGTGGAAGATCTGGAGGGAGAGTGTTGCGAGAGAGAAATGCAGTGCGCAATGCAGCTATGAGCTGGACACATCTGTATAACGGCAAGGGGTGGGAGCAGAGTTGGGAAAGAGGAGGGAAGGATGGTCATGGAGGAGATAAAAAGCAGAAGTCCTGGTCTTATCAGCTGTGGTAGAGGTTAGATTCTAGTCTCTGTGTGACGTACTAGGGTTGGAGGACGAGGGGACCAGCACTGGTACGATCTCATTTGCAACTTGAAAATGCACATTCTAGAGGTTGTATGGGGTGCCGGGGGTGGATAAGAGAGAAGGTGGGGGAGAAATTAAGTCACCAGTACATGTGTGTAACTGGACACCAGACACGGAAGGTGGGAGTTCAGAAGAAGCCAAGGATGAGGCTGTGGGTGATGGGGAGGGAAAGTTTTGGGATCATCTCTAAAGGCATTGGGAGGGTAAATGGAGTCAGGAGAGGTAGGGCCCTAAGGGAGAGAAAGGGGGATATGGAAGGATCCCACAGCTGAGCTCCTGACCTAGCGCTGTCATCAATTTGCAGAGTGGCCTGGGAATGTTTCCCTGGTCCTAACTGCATGACACAGTACCTTCATGGTGTGGAACTCACAGCTGTCTGTCACTGTTTCTCTTGTCATTGTCCAGAAAGGAGATGCTCTGTTGTCCTTCCTTCTTTTCTCTATAGATTTCATCCTGCTCCTTTAACATAACTGTCACAAATCCTGCCTGACGAACATCATGTATGTATATTATGCGTGTTAGGTGTCTTCCATTCAGTTCCAACTCATGGTGACCCTTAGTCCTGGGTCATCCTCTGAGTCCACTGTTCCATGCCGCCAGAGAGTACGTCGCCTTGAGTATCTTTCTCTTTCAGGCTGACCCTCTGCTTTCCCAAGCATGATGCCCTTCTCCAAGGACAGCTCCTTCCTGATAACATACCCAAAGCCTTTGAGATGAAGACTCATCATCCTTGCTTCTAAGAAGCATTCAGGCTGGACTTCATCCAAGATCGATTTGTTCATTCTTCTGTGGTCCATGGTGCATCCAAAATTCTTTGCCAACTCAACAATTTAAATGCGTAAGTTTTCGTCCAATCTTCCTGTGTCAGTTACATAATCTGTCAACTTCAGGAAGGAGTGAGGTCTGGTCTGTCAATCAGGTCTGAGCTGGAGGATCTCATTGAGACGCACAGAGGAGATAAATAGCCCATTGGAGGTGGGACCCACGCTCACTCCATGGGAGACATTCCTGTTGACAAGCCACATGGAGCTTCACTAGAGCCTGAAGGTGGAGGAGCCGCGTGGAGACCCCTGCCAGCATTGAGCTGCCTCTACTGCCACTGGATCCTCCAGACTTTCCTCCCACTGTCCTGGGATTTTCCTGCAATCAATCATTGCATGTGTTGCATGAGTCTGCAGAGGAATTTGTAGATTGATATTGGACTTATGGGCTAATACCTGGACTGGGTTTGGATGTTTCTCAATATAAAATTGCTCTTTTATATAAAGTTTTTCTTATACACATATGAGCGCCTATGACTTTGTTTCTCTAGTCAACCCAAACTAATACACTTCCTTATTTATTGCTCAGCTTACACATGCATTTGAGGCCATGGAAAATACCTGGGCTTGGGTCAGATGCACCTTCATCCTCAAAGTGAGATCTTTTTTTTTTTTAACACTTTAAACTGTTTTTTTTGGTAGCAGATTTACCCAATGCAATGCATCGTTTGATAACTTCACTGCTGTTTCCATGAGCATTGATTGCAGATTCAAGTAAAATGAAATCCTTGTCCATTTTAATATCTTCTCCACGTATCATGCATGATATTATTTATTGGTCCAGTGTGCTAGTTGCATAATTTCACGTGAACCTGATAAATAGGTTATAAGGGTAAAATCTAGTTTGTCAATCAGGTCATGGCCTGATTGGTGCCTTCTTGTGGGCATGGCTTGCTAATGATGATTCTGGGAGCTTCCTCTCTTCCTCCCTGGAGATGGGACTCACACTCTCTCTGCCTTCCCTTTCCTGCTGTTGATACACTCAGAGCACTGGAAAAGCCATGTGGAGACCCTCACCAGCTTCCACTGTCACTGGATCCACAAGACTTTCCACCTACTGATTGATGATCTTTCTACATTCGGCATCAATGTATGTGCTGTGTGAGTCTTCAGATGAATGTATGGATTAGTATTGGACATACAGGCTAATATGAGACTTATAGACTTGATCTGGACTAGGCTGGGATGTTTTCTTAATATACAATTGCTCTTTAATATAAAGTTCTCCCTTACACACATGAGTGCCTCAGGATTTATTTCTCTAGTCAACCTGGTCTAATACAGTCCAGTTATGAGAAATTTTGTTTACATTGAGGTGTAATCTCAATATCAAAAAGTGTATTCTTTGATCTTTCACAGTAAATACTTCAAGTATTTTCATTTTTAGCAAGCAAAGTTATGTCATCTGCATAATAAAGATTGTTAATGAGTTTTTCTCCAATTCTGATACCATGTTCTTTTTCATATAGTTCAGCTTTGGGGAATATTTTCCTAGCATACAGATTATATAATTATGGTGAAAGGATACAACTTTGACACAGACCTTTCTTGATTTTAAACCAAGCAGTGTCCCCTTTTTCTACTTGAATGACTTCATCTTCATCTAAGTACATATTCTGAAGGAGTATGGTAGTTTTTCTGGATTTCCTGTTCTTTTCCATGTTACCCAGTTTATTATGATTAACACAATTAAATGTTTGTATAGCCAATAAAAAATAGGCATCTTTCTTGTATTCTCAGTTCTCATAATAAAAAAAATTAAAACTAGGGGGAACCAGTTGCAGGGATCTACATATACCTCCTCCCTGGGGTACAGACAATAGGGAAGTAGGTGAAGGGAGACATTGGACAGTATATGATATGACAAAATATTAAGGGTTTGTAAATTATTAAGGGCTCATGGGGGAGGGCGGTAGGAGGGGAAGTATTGGGAGCTGATACCGGGGGTCTATGTAGAAAGAAGACTGAGAATGATGATAACAAATATGAAAATAGGGTCTGCATACAATGGATGGATGTATTGATCACGATAAGAGTCATATGAGCCCCTAATAAAATGATTAAAAAATAAAAATAAAAACCATTGCCATTGCCTCACAATGACTCTACACAGAATTTCTGAGGCTTTAAATTTTACTGAAGCAGACTACCTCATCTGTCTCATGCAGAGCAGCTAGTGGGCATTCACAGTTGACCTTGTGTTTAGCAGGCCACCCCTCACCTGTGGCACCCCTGGGGTTCCTGTTTTCATCATAGAGGGTAGGACTTGTCATAGAGAATAATTACACCTGGTCATAAGATGGAGGATAGTTACATTATGCTAAGAAGCATGGCCTAGTCAGTACGTGTTTTGGAGAGATACAATTCAAACCACAATTCTGTATTTTATATTTTTCCAATCTAACCTTTCCAAATGTATATAAGATGCTTTATGTTGGTGACCCAATTGATTCTCTAGGAATGTTTAAATAATAATATTCTCCTTATCTTAAATCTCATTCATATCTATGTCACTTACTTCTTTTGTCTTTGAAATACTTTCATATGATTGAGAGAAGTCTTTTCAAAATGTTCTCAGGAGCAGTGTGGGTTTCAAAAATTTATTACCAAGAAATAATTCATTAGTATTCATCAATTTACTTATTTTCAAGTTGCTGTATTTTGAAAGGCAAGAGTTGATTCAATATTTTCTTTCTAATACCAGTATTATCATTTTGTTGGTAAGCAGTTTGTTCCTACCCCCACCCCTCTCAGGTTCTAATTTCTTGTATTTGAGATCATTGCTGATGCTTTGAAAGTCTTGCCAAAGTTAATTCACAAAAATTAGAAGTTGGGGTCATCAGTCAACACATTTGGGGATTTTTCTATCCTTATTTATTATGAGGGCAGGAGTAATTTGAGAAGCAGCTTGTTTAACTGCCTTGTCTGCATAGTTATTCCTATTCATTTCGTCTGTCTTAATTAATTTTGAAGGTCAGATGCTCTGGGCAAAGTTGGCAGGGTCCTCAGACATTTGTGGAGCCATATCTCTATTTCAGTTGCAAATAGAATGCTATTAGTCTCCTTGTGGAAGCAGTCCTTTTTATTTCATATCTTTACTTTTCCTTATTATAATTGTGGCGACATCTGTTATTTGTTTATCTTGACAAAACAGTTATCATCACATTCTAGCAAGGGTCTTTAAGGTTCCCTTTTCAAGGTCAGTTAACACAAACCAGTCTTGAAGAGTTTTTTAGGTTGTATTTCTTGTGTTCTCAAATGCTGGGGACTCAATGTTGTTATATAATAGTCTAAATTTACGAGTCACATAACCCTTCTTGTCATTCAGGCAGTAACAAAATTGCTCTTCCTTCAAAATGTGCTTAGGTCACTTTGTAATGTTTGCTTTAACATTGATGCTTTTAAGGCTGACCAACAGAAGACCTTTGCCAGAGTGAATTAATTTTCATTAATTTCTGGAACTTTTAGGACTATTTAATTTATACAAGTGTTTATCTATTATTAAAGCAATTGCAGAAAGCATTTTGGGAAGAGTGTTTGATCTAATTTAATAATACTCTCCAGAGTTAGGAAAATGTAATCTTTTCATAACCTAACCTACACCAGGATTTCTGGTGACATTGTGGGTTAAGTGTTGAGCTTCTAACAGTGATGCCAGTGGTTTAAAAACCACCAACCACTCAGCAAGAGAAAGATGAGGCTGTCTGCTCCTATAAAAATTTACACTTTTGGAAACTCCACCTAGCAGTTCTACTCTGTCCCCAAATGGTATCTATGAGCCAGAATAAACTCTCAGGAGTCGACAGGATCTTATGTCCACTTTGTAATATCCTTTGGTGTAACTATTAGCAAAATATGTTAATATGACCCTTTTCTTGGTCTCATGGTCCCAACATAAAGAAATATATTGTCCCTTTCCAGTGCACTTTTCAAATATACCAATTTATATCAACATTTCTCAAAGTAGATAGGGACACTCTGCCTCAAGAAGCCGGTCCATTTGATTCATCACCACATTCTTCCCATGACAACTTGGTCCTTCTTAATCTTCCTCAGCTCAGAAGAGAACATCATAGGAACCCAGAAGCTCAAGATAAAAACTTGAGAATCATTTATCTGTCTCCCACCTCTCGTATTTAACCCATCACCAAGTCCTGTTGGCCAGTCTTCCAAATATATGTCTATAATCCCTGCCCTTCTCTCTGCCCTACGTCAGACTGCCATCATCTCTTACCTCGAAGATTGCACTAGTCTCCTTATTTGAGTTCCCTGCTTCTGGTTTTGCCTCTTTCCACCCCATTTTCCTCACAGCCATCCCAGGTATATTTTAAATACATAGAGGGCACTACTCTTCTGTTTCAAATTGCTGATGATGTATCATTACAAGAAGGATAGGATTTAAGAAATTCTTTATGTTACCAAAGGGTTTTCTTGATCTGGACTTCTCTGCCTACAATTCCAAAGTCCTACAGACCTCTTAATTTTTCAAAACAACCAAACTCTTCCTGCTTGAAATGCTTCTCACTTGCTGTTCCCTTTGAATGACTGTCCCCCTCTCTTGGCTGACTTCTGTTCATTATTAAGTTTCAGTTCAAAATATTATCTTCTCAAGAAATCATTCCCTAGCCTCCCTTCCTAGAGTATGTTCTCCCCTGTATTGTCTCTTGATCTGCATCCCTTGGACTTTTTCTTGCAGTCACTGAACTTATTTGTAATGACACATCTATTTGGCTACTTGTTACTGGATATCAGTTCCCTGAAGCTGGAGCCAGACCTACCTCCTAATAGATCAGCCAGAGATGCCTTTTTCAGGTGATGAGTGACAATTAATCCCACTCTTCATGTCATCACATCTTTCTTTTGCAGTTGGACAGCCCTTCAGCTCTCTGACAAGTCATAGAAGAACAGGTCAGGAGTGGGCATGCCTTTCAGTTGTATTCCTGGTCCCTTCAACTACCGGGACTTCAGCGTCATCTGGTTGGAGGAGAGAGAAGAGCGTCAGGAATAAACCTAACAAACACCTGATGGGAATGAACAAAGGCAATTACTCCATCACTAGCAGAGCATGAGTGACACTGACCCAGGAAGATGCCACATGCAAGATCACCCTTGAGTGACTTCTAGTGACACCCTTGAGCCCTTTTGAGGATCATGGATCTTTTCAAAGTGATCAGCAGTGAGTAGGCAGCAGGTTGGGTGGACATTGCTCTCTGGGAAGTACTAGCTTTCAGTGTTCCCAAAGCCCCACCTGATGAGTGATGAGTCTGGAATTCCTCACTGCATCACTAATCCCATAATGTAGTGGTTAGAAGCTCAGGCTCTGGATTGATTGGGTGTCAACTCTGGCTGCGCCATTTTTCAAGTTGCGTGATCTTGGGTCGGTTATTAAGCCTCTGTGACTCAGTTTCTTTGTAAAATGGGAAGAAAAAGAAAACCTCCGCGAGCGATTCCTTATAAAGTCGATCCCAGAATGGCACAAGCAATTTGTACTTGACTACTAACCTAAAGTTTAGTGGTTCAAATTCACCCAGTGATACCATAGGGGAAAGGTACTGTAATCTACTATTTATTCCATAAATAGTATAGTCTAGTGAACGCTATGGAGTTCAGTTCTACTTTGTAACCCAAGGCCTTATCATGAGTCAAAAATGACCAAGTGGCAGCTAATTTGGCATGGTCTTCATGTACCTAGAACAGTGCCTGGCATGCATTAAACTGTGTTTCATTTTATTATTATTCAAAATACCTTGAACTATTAATATTATGACTATTATTTAAAAATTAATTCGTTTTGATAGTAATTACATGTAGCAAATCATTTGACAATTCAATAATTTGTACATACATAAATCCATATCACTGAATTCCCCCATGTAAACATGGCTATTAGTTTTTCAGTGTTAAATATTTATTAGTTGTGTAATGAATATCAGCTGCAAGTGAGGCACTCTTCTAAATTAGGGGTCAGCAATGAGCACAATGAAGTCCCTGTTCTTATGGGCATGATATTTTAGTAAGTCTTCAGATTGCTTTTCACAATATGCTATTTTTCAAATAGATACAAAATCAATATGCCACACACTCATGTACCCACACTCAAATCTAGTCAATGTTACCAGTCAGGCATATTTTCCTTATATGGATTATGCAAGAAAAAAAGTCATTTTACATATATATACCTAAAGAGACAGTGAGAGATCTTGCAGTCGGAGAAGGAAAAAGCATGAGTGTTTAGGAACAAATTTCATCAGGTCTTTTTCTCTAACCTTCCTTCTAGTTAGGACTGTTCCTGGGTGCTGTCAAGGAAGCACTAGATGGCTAACTGCAAGGTCAACAGTTCAAACCCATGAACTTCTCCAAGGGAGAAAAATGAGGTTATCTGCTCTGATAAATATTTACAGCCTATGAAAATTACATAGGGTTCCCACCAGTTATAGTTGTCTATATGGCCATGGGTTTAGGGGATTGGTTTTTTTTAAAATACTTTTATTGGCGGCTTTTACATCTCTTATCACGATCCATACATTACTCCAGGGTGTCAAGAACATTTGCACATATGCTGCCATCATCATTTTCAAAACATTCTCTTCCCACTTGAGTCCCTGATATCTACTCCCCAAGAGTTTTTTGTTTTTTGCCATCTAGTTATTCTCATTGTGAAGACCTATCCGAGTGTAGGAGCAAGTGAAGCTTCCTTGGCAGTGAGCCACTCCTTTCCCTCTCACCTGTACTTCACCTGGGTGGAGGCACCTTTCCCTGAGTGTGGCCCCTCCCAGGACCAGAGAAACTCAGACAAGACGTACTCACTACAGAAAATGTGGCTGATGGAGGCCAAGGTCAACACCAGCATGTTGTCTGCTGAGTGTCCCAGGACGATCAGCCCCTGGCCTGAGCCAGCATCACCCTACGAACGCAATCATCCAGCCTAAGTCCCTCCTCCTCTTCCGGTCCGCATATCTCGTGAAGCACAGACAGGGGAAGCAGAGCATCTGCCCCAGGTACAGGAAGCAGTGAACTCAGAGCACCATGGAAGGAAGGTAATGAAAGACAGGGCTAGTGATAGAAGTCTTATCTCACATCTCAAGCCTTTCTCTCCTCCCTCCCTCTCCCTTGGCATCCTAGAACCTTCCCTTCCCCTAAAGAATTTCCCCAAGTGTTAAATGGAAATCCTTAACCAAATGCTTTCTTCTCCTTACACACACACACACACACACACACACACACACACACACACACACACACCCTTAGATCTACCACTGACTAGTGTGGACTTTGCACAAGTTCCCTGGTCTACCTTGGCCTCAGTTTCCTTATCTGTGAATTGGAACTAGAAAGGGCTCCACCTCCTAGGACTGCTGTGGCAGCTGCAGAAGGTGAGGAAAACCGGGGACAGAATAAATGGATATGGGTGTTTTCTGTGAGGTGTTGATGAGGAACTGCCTCCTTACTCATAGCCGGCGGCTCCCTCTCTGGAGTCCCTGAATGTAGGGAGTAGTTGGATCTGGCCTCTTTGAAAGACTTGGGGGCATGGCCTTTAAACCCTTTGATGAGGAAGCAATGGAAATTCCTAGCAGAAAACATGAGGAGGGGCTATTCACACTGTGGTCTGGGCATTTCCATGCCCTGTCACAGGAGGGGTCTCTCTCTCTCTCTCTCTCTCTCTCTCTCTCTATAATTACAACCATCCACCCTGACACCAGGCATCCACCTGGGAGTACGCATCCCACTGACAGCCACCTCCTCCGAGCCTCTCCATGCCCAGTGACCGTGATCTGGCTGGAAAACCACCTTGAGGTCCCAGAAACCTGGAGCAGTGTCCTCCCTTTGGGGACCATCTTCAGTGAGAGTTGTAGTGGGCTCTTCCCCCTGCAGGAAAATGGCGTGCTCACTTGTGCCCACAGTCCCATCAAGCACAATCAGCTTTGGTTTTCCAGGAGAGCCCCCAACATAAAGATTTCTCCTTGCATTGGGGTGAGAACAGACTTGGACTCAAGGACTGTGGATTTTTTCCAAAGCTCAGTTTCCCAAGTCAGTGAAATAATATCTCTACAGACATTAACCAGAGATTGTCTCAGACTGACCACTCAAAAATGGCAATGGATGCTTTTCTTCATGTTGCCCACCTCTCAGAACTCAGTGTCTTCACCTGTAAAATGATAACAGTGGGGCTGAGCCCTGGTGGTGTAAGTGGCTGAATGCGGGACTGTGGCCCACGAACTTGGCGGTTCAAATCCAGCGGTGGCTCTGAGGAGCGACACTGGGTAGTGCCCACGACCACCAGAGGCAGTGATGCCCACAAAAAAAATGATAACAGTGTCCTTACCTCTTTGGGGGTATATTTTAATATGAATAGGTTTAAAGATCTTCATGGATGCCTACCTTTTAAGTACTGTGATGTGCTTGGAGTTCCTCAGTGGTGTGAGATAGTTAAGGTTGATTGTGTCAACATGTGGGATTAATTGAAGGGCAGAGAGATAAATAGTGAGCCTTGCCTTTCTAATTTTAATTCTCTAGCTCTCTGATGGTCAGACAGGGTGCAGCTGCCATAGCTGGTTCCCTGTTTCAGCTGGCAAGACTCACTTCCTGCAAGACCTCCCTGAGGAGAAGCCACATGGACCTATCCTGATGCATCCATGGGTGCCAGGCCAGCCGTGTGGAGACCCCTGCCAGTACTAAGATGCTTACACACTCACTGATTCGACTTATGGGTTTGGACTGGACTGGTTGGGATGCTTTCTTTCTTTTTTTGGGGGGGGGGCATCACTGCCCTCTGGTGATCATGGGAGCTACCCAGCCTTGCTCCTAGAGGGCCACTGCTGGATTTGAACTGCCAAGCTGGTGGGCCGCAGTCCCGCACTCAACCACTATGCCACCGGGGCTCAGCCCCGGGATGCTTTCTTAAGGTACACTTACCCTTTATATAAAGCTCTCTCTTATACATAGGAGTTTCTGTGGATTTTTTTCTCTAGTCATCACAGACTAACACAGTGGTGCAATCAGTTGAACACATTTAGTTGTTAATGGAACGGTTGGAGATTCAAGTCCATTAAGAGGCACCTCAGAAGAAAGAACTAGGGATTTTTTTAATAAATCAACGATACCCTTTTTTGACATAAATCTTATTCTGACATGCACCAGGCCACCATCAATTAGAGCAGACTTGATAGAAACTGGGAGAAAATATAACTATAGACCATTACGTATACTTGGCAGAGGTCCAACATTTTATCTGATTTTTTCATCTCAATTTCCCTGTCGATACTCAACAAATCTATGAATTAAGTAATGTGCCTAGAAGCAATAATCATTCCATTATGGATATCTCACTGCCATCGAGTCAATGCCAACTCATTATGACACGATAGGACAGGTAGACCCAAGAGAACACAGGTCAAACCCAGTGAAAACACATACTGGGGGTGGGGGTGGGGGTGGCTACGCATGGTGGGTTAGCTGGGCAATGGGGAGTCAAGAAACTGGAGGACACTGAGATGGGTCAGCAGATCAGATGTTATGGCAGGCCACAAATAGCTTCAAGGATTGTGGAAAACTAGCATATACATCGAGAGAGAAAGAGAGATCACAGCATCTCTTTTGTTTTGTTTTGTTTTATTTTGTTTGTTTTTGGGGCATCACTGCTCTCCAGTGGTGGGAGTAGGAGGCCCAGCCCCACTGCTGGATTTGAACCTCCGTCCCAGTGGGCCGCAGTCCCGCGCACAACCACTACGCCACCGGGGTTCAGCCCACACAGCATCTCTTTTATAGATACCAAATATGCCACACCTCCAAGAGATGTCATCAGGCTGTGACCTGCACTTTATATGAGAGGGTTTACTGCCAAACAACAGAGAATCCTAACTAAGCTAAACTGATGCAAAAACCTAACTATCAGTCTATCCTTTGTCAGTGGTACCTGTCCTGTACACATCTCTTTAACCATATATAATCTCCAAACAAAGACAGTAATAAAATCATACATAGGCTGACCATGATACACCTAGCTCTCGTAGAAATGAAAATCTATTTATCCCCTTTTGCATCTTTCATAGGTGAACAAGATAAGCATTTGATCCATACTGACACAAAGAAGATACTGATAACAACCATAGTCTCTGCGGCTGATTACATGGCCATAGCTCGTATTTAGAAATAACTATTCCCAACACCCATTCCATATTCTCCTGTGCTCAGGACACATCTTGGCTGGCTGTGGTTCTTTACATGACAACGTGACCCACACCTCCATTCCTGGAGAGTCTGGGCCATTAGTAGTCATGTCAGAATTGGGTTGCTATATATTACCATTCGTTTTCATCGTAGGCTATGGTGGCACTAAGAGATGACACAAGGAATATCTTGGATTCCAGACATATTCTTCTTCAGCTCCCTTGCATAATGCCAATCCAATTTCCCTGTTGGTATTCAGGATTAATTACACGGCTCTGTACAGAGACACCATCCTTTGCCTGCTGATTCAGAGGTCTGAAGAACCCAAAATGGCTAGAAAGCAATATTTTTTTTAACTGCCAGGTCAATGAAACTGTGTTGTGTCTCCAGGTAGGAGGGTTTTCTTTTCCTTTCTCCCCACGCCCCCCACCCTTTGAAACTAGGACCTTCAGACTCGAGGAGCATAGAGTCACAGGGACGGCAAGCAAAAATGTTGCTCAGGCTTCACCAGGAGTAAGAAAGAGGGATCCCATTCCTCTGCAGACCCCCTTGGATCTGTGAGACGTGGCTACTGGAGAAGCAATACTGGCGCAGGGCATAGAAGACCCTGCTGGAGAACACTGCCCCAGCTCTCATCAAACCAGGGCAATTTTTGGGAGCTCAAGGTGAGAACCCCTCAGAAACCCCCTTACAGTCCTTATTTGACACTTCTGACTTTTAAAATTTTTTCTAATTCTTTCCACCCCCTGTATTTCTATTATTATTGTTCTATTTTAAAAATCATTTTATTGGGGCTCTTACAACTCTTGTTACAATCCATTCATAATATATCCCATTGTTCTTTTCTAGATGTACTTTCCATTCGGTCCTTGAGATCAGTTCCTCTTCCCCCACCCCCCCAATCTCAACACGTATAGATAGATTATATATTGTTAATTATTTTCAAATCTCACATAACCTCTGTCTCCCTTCCCCTCTGGTTTCTATTGTTCTTCTCCCTGGATGGGGGTGTGTGATTATGTGCCATTCATTGTGATTAGTGGCCTCCTCCCTCCCCACCTTCCCCCTATCCTTTTGGTATCTCTATTCCCATTCCTATTCCTGGGTTCCATGTGTTGTGAGTTTTATCTCTTGCCTATACCTATGTACATGCTCCTGTCTAGTCCAGATTTGGAAGCGGCACTGGGGTCATGATAGAAGGAGGGTGAAGAGGCCTCAAAGGATCAGAGATATATTGGTCATCCATTAAATACTCTACTGCACCCTGATTGACTCATCCCCTCCCTGTGACCCCTCTACGGAGGGATGTCCCATTGTCCATAGATGTGCTTTGGGGTCTCTGCTCCAACCCCCTTCCATTCTGACTAATGTTTTTTGTTTGTCTGCTGTTTGTTGTGAATCTTCTGATGTCTGCTGTCTGGTCTTGATGACACCTCATAATCTCACTGGCTGCTGTGCTTCTTCCCTGTGGGCTTGTTGCTTCACTACTGGATGACCACTTGTTTACTTTCAAGCCTTTAAGACCCCAGATACATATATCTTTTAATAGCCGGGCACCATCCTTTGCCTTTACCACATCTGCTCACGCACCCATTTTGTCTTCAACGATTGTGTGTGTGTGTGTGTGTTGGGGGCAGGGAGGGGGGTTGGCCTTCTGACTCTTTATGTTTCTAATTTTAAAACGCCTTTAAAGGGCATCATTTTCCCTCAGTTAGTAACATGAAAAAGATTGTATTGATATGGATAATTCCCAAGGTCCTCAGTTCTTTAGGGGTGGACTAAGTGGCTGGAATTATTGCTTACATAAAATGTCTTAGCCTGGATGGAGTTCAGAAGGAGAAATGAGGTTTATATTTTGTACGTTTATAATCTAATTTCACAAAATTGCTTGAAATCTCCTCATATTTACATCCTGGGACCCTTATGCAAGTCATCTTCATTTTCTCAGCTTTGGTGTCTTTGGGTGTAAAATAGGAAACAGACAGTTCAGGGGATCCTCCTTAAGTCCTTGGCATTAGGACAACTGCGTGGAGAAGCAAAAGGCATAGAAACCAGAAAATCTACAAATGAATCAGTTGATTATAAAAACCAGCCCCATCCAACAGCCACCCTGGACCACGCTGCATGAATCCCAGCTGTGTTTCCAATCAGGGGAATATCCTTGTTGGGGGTCGATACTTGAGCACTCTTGAAGACAGAGCCTGAAATAAGGGCCCAGGCCAGAAACTCTTGCTTCGGAAGGTGATTCTAAGGGGGTGGGTTGATTTGGAGTGAAGGTCGTCAAGCGAAAAAGAGGGACAACCAAAGAGGGGAAAGTTAGAAATGTGTGTGGGCACCTGGGGCTCACATCCATGATGGCCCACTGAAAAAAGGTATAGGCTATTCCTCAGAATGCCCCCTCTGTCAGGGAAGGCTGACATGTGCCTGTCTGGGCAGGGTGCCGGTGCATGGTTTTGCAGAACCCCGGAGGCTGAGAAGCAGATGGGCCATACTGCAGGAGCTCCAGGTGGCCTTGTTGTGGGATGCGATGCCCAGCACAGCAGCCCTGAGCGCTGACGGCCTGCGGAAGGGACAGGGTCCCAAATCTCTCTGCTGAAGGAGCGCAGGTTTGCTTTGATTCAAGTGTGGTAAACACCAGGCGATACTGTGCAAATAGAATCCAAATCCGCTGCAAAGTGAAATCACAAATGCTGCAAAGTTGGAGGGTTTCGAAGAAGTTGATGCAAATGATGCTGGGGAACCGCTGGGATCCGAGGCAAAACCTTTGAGCAGATTGGAGGGAAAGAAGGAAGAAGTAGAACAAATTCTCTGATGATAATGATACTGTAGGCACTTGAAAAGAGAATGCTTTGATTAAAAGAGGCCCCTGTGAAAATTGCTAAAACACTCAATGATTTCAAATAATTCTTCAAAAATAACCTTTTAATGATTGCACTAAGAACACAGAACTGAAATGAAGGATTCGTTGGTGCTGTCGTACAAGGTTTTCTTTAGAAAAAATATATGCCAGTTTTCTCACAATCCCAACACTTGGTTTATTCCCATTCCTTCTAAGAGTTGCAGAGTAGCAATTAAAGACTACGTTTAATATAAAAATGCAATGATATATAAAATTTAAATTTTTAAAGATGAAGTTTCTTCCAATTCTTTTTTTAAAATGTCTATGAATTGGGGGCCTATTTTACATACATTCCTTAAAGGGCTTTTCCATCCAATATCTAGCACCCTAAACACGAATCCACTCTTTCCTCCATGATGGAGACAATTCCAGTTCACAGGAACCCTGTGGGACAGCCTAGAACTGCCTCCTGAGGTATGCAAGGCTGCCAGCCTTTATGGAAGCAAACTGCACCCTCTTTCTCCCACAGAGAAGTTCGTGGGTTCAAACCACTGACCTTTAGATTAGCAGGGGAGCAGTTAGCTATCAAGTTGGTTTTCCTCTATCTACTTCCGTTTGGTTTTGTGAGGGTTAAATGAGATAGATTTACATTGCTTTAAGAACTGTCATCCAGTACATAAAAACAATCACTATAAGCTATAGTGAGACAGACCTGTCTCTGTCCCCTCCACTGCCCCTAGACACTGAGAAGCCAATAGAACTCCCTAGTGATCGCAATGGGCCATCTGAGCAATTCTCTTATCTTGGTTGGGGGTATCTTGTCTTGTCACACTGTCCCTGGGAATCACCCCAGATTACCATGCCTTCCCCACACTGGCTCCTCCTTTCTCAGGTCTCTGCTCCGTGAATCTATTAAGAATCCCTGCCTCATAGGGAAAGACTGAGTTCAGGTAATGTCTTCTGAGAAATGATGTTTTGCCTTGACCATCTACCCTATTCAAAGCATTAATGACATAAAATTATAGATCTAGGTGAGTTTATGTTTCTGTTACTTAATGCACAGCAAGAATAACCACTTGGATTTTTGCTTTAAAGAAAAGACATAGGGCTGAGCCCCGGTGGCGTACTGGTTGTGCATGGGACTGCGGCCCACTGGGATGGAGGTTCGATTCCAGTTCCATGGAGCAAAGGCTGGGCCTCCTACTCCCACCACCAGAGGGCAGTGATGCCCCCCCCAAAAAAAGAAAGAAAAGACATATTTTTTTCACCGTCTAGAGACTAAACGTCTTATCAGAGTCTCCACTAGCCATATTGACTCAGTCTGAGAGCATCTTTCTTCACTTCTAGTGTCTGGCAGTGATCCTTGGTATCTGTCTTCACCATGTATGGGTGTCACTGTCTTTACTCTGCTCTTTCATAACTCAGAAATCATTATGTGTGGAAGCCAGCCTACTCTATGATGGCCTCATTAACAACAGAACGCTTGTGTGTTAAAACAATATCATAGTCTTTTCATAAACTAGTTGATGCTTTATAGTATTCTAAAAATCTTCATAATTTCCCTTGTAGTAAATATATTTCATGGCAAAACTGAAAATCTGGCAGAGGAAAGTTCTGGAAGTCGTGATATTATAATATCAGAAGGGTAAAAGAATAAATGCTTATCCCAGGATAGTTTGGGTGTCAGAGGAATGTAGTGGCAGACCATGCTGTCTCTGGGATGACTCCAGCTTTGCTATTTGACTTTTAACAAACTACCTAGCCCTGCTCAACTCAAGGACCTTCCAATGTAACAAAACAATTAGTTATCTCAGAAACATTAATTTAGAGTCAATGAAACTTCAAATCTTAGAGGTTAATAATCATTGAGTGAGTCAACTGATTAATAGAGTCCTATATGGAGTCCAAATCTCTTCTTTTCATTTTTAGCAGCTAAAGTAGAAAATAGGATGGTTTCCATTCATCCATTCATCCAAGCAAGTATACATTTAAGCTCTCACTGGATCACCTCTAGTATGCCCCTAGTAGTCACTAAATTCTCTTCAGGGACAGGTCCTGGGCAAACGACTCCATCCTCAAGGAGCTCCCACCATCCCAGAATGCCCTTTCTCTGGCCTGTGTCAGTTCCTCTAGTGACAGTTCGTTCACTGGTCTTCAACCTCCCCAGATTTGGTGACTTTTACCTTCCATGTGCAGAGAGTCAAGCTGCAGACTGCATCACACTTGGTTGGATAATTGCCAAGTTTAAGGAAGTTTTGCAATTGTGTTAGTCTGGGTAGACTAGAGAAACAAATTCATAAACATGCATATGTATATAAGGGAGCAGTTTATATACAAGAGGAATGGAGCATTGAGAAAGCTTCCCAACCCAGTCCAGTCCAAGCCCATAAGTCTGATATTAGCCCTTATGTTCCATACCAATCTATTAGTTCTCTTCAGACTCAGAAAGCACATGCAACGATGCCAGGACAACCACAGGCCAGTGGATGCAGAGTCTTGTGTCTCCAGTGGTGGTAAAAGGATCTTAGTGATGGCAGGGGTCTCTATGTGACCTCCCAAGCATCTCAGCACTGACAGGAGTCTCCATGTGGCTTCTCTGTCCCCAGAGGTCTGGTTCCATCATAGTAAGCTCATGTGACTTCTCCTCTGGGATGGCTCTCATGGAATCAGCCTTGTGTCTTCTCAATAGAACATCTCCAAGCAACTGAGTCGATAGTCTCTCACTTCCATGGGGGAAATATCACGAGATTTCTCAGAATTCTCAGAGAAAACCATGTCCGCACAGAGGTCTCATTGGCTATCTCCAGATTGACAGGCTAGACTCTAGCCCTACACTCACAATCATGAAATTAACATGAGTATATGACTGCCACAGCAATACATAGGAAGAATAGTGATGGTGCCTTCCCCTGAAAAGCTTGCAGTTGATGAATTCATGCACACAGGGATCTGAGCAGGTGCTCACCTGGTTTAGCATGAGGCACAGCCTCCCATCTGGGTTAGCTTTCTAGTATTGGCAAATCTCGTATCACTTACAAATCCATTAAAAACCCCGCTAAGTTCACCTCTACTCCAATGGGCAGTTGGGGTCACCTCTATCCTCAGAGTGTGTTCCTGAAGAAGTTAAGCTGAGAAGTCTGATGTTCCTTGAGGTCTTGCCTAACGTAAGAGTCTGTGATCCCATGAATAACCAGGATGGATTCTTAAATCATTTTATTGGGGGCTCCTACAACTCTTATCACTGTCCATACATCCTTCCATTGTATGTGGAGCACATTTGCACATCTGTTGCTCTCATCATTCTCAAAGCATTTGCTTTCTATTTAAGCCCTTGGCAGTGGCACCCTGGATAATTTATAAATTATTTTTACTTTGTCTTATCACTGCATAGCCAGAAACTCTGTATCAACCTCTTCAAGGATATATATATATATATATATATATATATATACATATATTATATATATATTTGCTTACAAACCCGAGTTCTAAGTGAGAGAACAAAACCCCAAAGCAGGCACAGCCTGTCAAGTCAGAAGGAGGAAGCTAGAGGCAAAGGCCTGCAATTCTCCATTCACAGGAGACCACAGCGCAACCCCTTGCCCTGGTGCTCGGATCTCAGCAGAGGGAGAAGGCAAAAATGAGCTGCTCCTTGCTTCCCACACCTGCCCCAGCACCAAGATTGACTCTCATCCCGCAGAGGAAAGTGACATTTCTACCCCCAAATGCCAGGTGGGGGTGGCAAAATCAGTGCATTGGGGGATGGGGGGGTAGGTGAGCATGAGTAACCTCACACAGGGAAAAATCGTTTCCTCCCTGCAGCCCGGGGGCTGAAAGAGCTGCCGCTCACACATCGGCTGGCTGTTGGATTTAATTGTTGGACAATTAAAATCGAATCTGGAACCTGTTTTG
The DNA here is from genome assembly GCA_004026705.1 of Nesogale talazaci. NCBI lineage: Eukaryota > Metazoa > Chordata > Mammalia > Afrosoricida > Tenrecidae > Nesogale > Nesogale talazaci. The sequence goes on along the minus strand of PVJH01014611.1, from coordinate 27,153 downwards.
GCATTCAGCTCTGGTGAAGATGAGTTCCTGGGGCGGGCAGGGTTTCTTGTATGTTGTTTTTACACACACACACACACACACACACACACACAAACCAACCCTTTGCTTTGATCATTAGCCTACACTTCTTGGCAACTGCAAAAGCCAATCTCAAGATGGGGACCTGTAGAGGAAATGTGAATCATTTTTATCTTTCATCAGTCCCTATTCATGATAGGGTATTGACACATGACCCAGCCACCCTTGAACATACAACAGCTACAACTATAGAGACTATTACAGAGACAGATCTAAAGAAAGCACCATGTCTCAGAAACAGCAGTCAAGTTCACAGCACATGAGAAAATAAGAAAGTGGGGGGGAGTGCAGAGTGGAGACCCAAAGCTCATCTGTAGACAACTGCACATCCCTTTACAGAAGGGTTGCAGGGAGGAGATGAGCCAGTCAGGGTGTAGTAAAGCACCAATGAACCATACAACTTTTCTCTAGTTCTTTAATGTTTATTCTGTCCCCCCCCCCCAACTTACCGTGATCTCAATTCTACCTTACAAATCAGGCTAGACCAGAGCATGTACATGGGTACAGATAAAAGCTGGAAACATGGGAAATCCAGGACAGATAAGCCCTTCAGGACCAATAATGAGAGGAGCCACACGAAGAGGGTAAGGGTAAAGTGGGGGGGGGAAGGTGGAATTGATCCCAAGGATCTGCACATATCTCTATTTCTGGGGGATGGACAACAGAACAGTAGGTAAAAGGAGACATTGGTCAGTGTAAGACATGAAAAATAATAATAATAATTCATACATTATTGAAGAGGAGGAAGGGAGGCTGGGGGAGGGAGGGGGGAAAATGAGGAGCTGAGACCAAGGGCTCAAACAGAAAGAAGATGTTTTGAGAATGATGAAGGCAACAAATGTACAAATGTGCTTGACACAATGGATGGATGGATGGATGGATTGTCATAAGAGTTGCACAAACCCCCATTAAAATGATTTTTTAAAATAATTTTTTTAAAAAGAGAAAAAACAAGAAAGGAGGGCACAAATGAGTACCCTATACACAGACCCAAAAGACATAGCCAACAGTGAAAATCAGGCATTCAATCACCACAAAAAGGAGCTCAAAAGAATGACATTCAACTGCTTTCAAGGACTGGAGCAGAAAATTTGACAGAAGTACAGAAAGCAACTGAGGAGAAGACAGAAGAACCCCAGAAAGCACTACAAAACCCATCTGGCAAAAACAAACACAGTTAGGACTAATTCAACAACTTAAATCCAGAAACTCAGAAGACAAAGTCTAACATATTAGAACTGGGTAACCCTCTGAAAGAACAGAGCACCGCAGACGTGAAGCCATGGAAGAATGAATCAGTGACCTTTAAGATAATCTCTCAAGTTCAAATCATAAGAGCAATCTCCAAAAAAAGAAAGAGCAACTAAGAAAGTTAATGACAACCTAAGAATTCTATGGGACATTTTCAAAACAATAACAGCTTCAGTTCAAGAAGTATATCAGAACAGAAAAAAAAATAGACACAAAATATCCCAAGAAATATTGACACTGAAATCATGACAGAACAGAAAATAGCCATTCAAGATGCCAAAAAAACCTTAAATAGAATGGATCTCAAAAGGAAATCACCGTGGACTCTCATAGTCACATTCTCTAACATCGCAGACAAGGAAAGAGCCTGGGAGGATCTATACAGGTGGGCCACTAAGGGTGACGAAGATGAGTTTTATTAGACAAGTGAACAGGGTACCGTTCCACTGACAAAGGCTCAAGATACAGTGATTCAGCCAGAACAGTCTCTGCCAGCCAAAGGCGGGGCTCTCTGGCCCTCAGACTCTTGGCCTGGCCTCTGCCCTGATCAGGCAATGTTAAAAGCTCTTTTAGGCCTGCCAATAAATAGCCAAAGTGCATACCATCGTGTCATAAATCTCAGCCTGGAACAACTCTGTGGGTTAGCAAACCAGGCTTCCTCAAGTAAGTGCCCAGAGATACTCCGTTATGCAAACCAACCTCCTGCACCAAAGCACTCAGCTTTATTTGCCCTGCTGGCCTAGCAAGTCCCATATTCTGTCTCATACTCTGATTCCTGGTTCTGCTGTTGCTGCTGCTTCTGACGTCAAAGCTCTTTCCTGAATCAAGGAGGCTCATTGCACAGACCCTGGGATTCAAAAGACAAGCTCCACTCCTGGCGTTTCTCTTTTGCTGGCTACACGATTCCTCTTTGTGCTTCTCGGATGACTAATTTTACATCCAGCAATATGGCAATCTGCCAGGCAATTTGGAAGACAGCACTTGTACCCATTCCAAAGAAAGGGGATCTCACAGGATGCTCAAATGATAGAATAAGATCCTTGATATCATATACAAATAAAACGTTGCTGAAGAACTTCCAACCACAGTGGCAGCAGTACTTTTACAGGGAACTGCCAGAGGTTCAGGCCAGGTTCAGAAGTGGATGCTACTATCAGATGGGTCTTGGTTGAAAACAGAGAAGACCAGAAAGATGTTTACTTGTATTCTATTGACCACGCCAAGGCATGAGATTCCAAACAGTGGAAACTGTAGGAAAGGAGTGGGGGTTTAGGGACTTGAGGTCAAGCCTGGCAAGAGGACTCCAGGACCAGTACCCGAAGTCACAACAGTGCCCAGAAGAGTGATCTAACCTCAAGGGTTTTAAACACCTCCCCCTTTTCCAAATGTCTGTTGAAATTCTTAGAGTCTTCCAATTCTCACACACAGTGTGGTGTCCTGACATTTGAAAGTTTTCAAATTAACTACTTTGGTAATTTGAAGGTCAGAGCTTTGAGACCCAAACATTAAGATGTCCCTCTATAAACAGTCCGGTATTTCAGTTTTATATGATACTTGTTTGCAATGAGTAAGGAGATGATTGTTAAAACCAACATATCCAAGGGACTTGGAGGCTCTGAGATCCCATGTATACAAGTGACAAATCTGAATGGAAGTATGGGAGACGATAGTGAACTCGGAAAAGGCTATTGGGGTATTATAAGCATCAGTTGCTTTTATTCACTGTACCATGAATCCGGTCAAGAAGAGTGCTTCCTATATGGTAGGTGCTAAATAAATATTTGCGGAATTGCTAGTTGTGTTAGGACGAGTTCTCTAGAGAAACAAAACCAGAACACTTATGATTATATATATATGAAGATAAGTTTATATAGCAAGAAGGCATATAATAGCTACTTCATCCACACTGCAGTACAGAGGACTAAGTTCAACTCACTTTCACGGAGCAGATAATAAACTGGAAGTCCTTCAACTCACGAGGGCTGCCAACTTCAAGGTCAAGGAAGCAGGTAGTGGAATCTTCCCTCAGGCACAACAGGCAGACTGCCCACATGCAGCAGACACCAGGGTGGGTCAACAAGAGTCCGTAGCAGGGGGGCTTAGCAAAACTGGTCCCTGGGGATCTCGAATTCCAGCAATACAAAGGGATACAATCCACCAGCCTCAAGCTCAAGTGATATACGCCCCAGCAGCATGGCAAAGCAGCTCTCAAAGGAGCCTAGCAACACAATCCACGGGTTGGCTTGTCTCATAGGTAGTGGAGCGCACAGGTTGAGGCAGAATACTAGCTAAAGCAGTAGCAGCACGCTGGTCCTGTCACCTGGTAGCAAAAGAGAGATGGGATACTGGAAGTTCTCATGGATATCAGTCACCCCTCCAATAAATCTTCCAATAAACACACTCCGATACAACGCCACCCACATGTTCCTATTGGCCTAGTTGGCACAATAAACCTAGCTGTCTCACTAGCGAATGGATTAATGAGTTCTTTCCCTGCAGTTCTAGCGAGTCCTGCCATACACAGTCTCCTGCCCTCTCCTATGGGCTCAGATGGAGAAGATGCTGCAAAGAACAACAGGTGAACTAAGATCCTTGCCTCATCTGTGGCCCCCACCACCTCCATCCTGACTTGGCTCTCTTACTGGGTTCCCTGCTCGTTGTGCTGGAGCTAAATCAGGAATGGTGATGTCTATGGACTTGGGTCAAGGAGACTCAGGGATCTGGACCCTGCTTTCCCAGAACTTCAAAGTGGACCTGTCTCCACCAAAAGAGAACCAAGCCGATCCAGTAAGCAAGTTTCCACCCAGGTTCTGACCATGAACAATGTGCAGAACATTTTTGGGGGGTTTCATCCAGAGCTTTTCTAAGCACACATATTTTGCAATCATTGGTAAGTCCTATGAGGATTTTTCCATTCGAGTGATTTCAAGCAGGATGAAAAGTGTGACAAATAATATAATAAATATCCATGTGCCAGTCATCCTATCTTCATGAAATAACAACCTTTTTTTTCCCATTCAATTCTTCAGTTTCTTTTGTAAATCACTGCCCTTGGTGTTTCATTCCCAAGCATGATTTTATACTTTTATAAGGTAAGCATAAATCCTTAAGCAATATAGGATATAACTTGGCATGTTTTTAAATGTACATAAATGCTATTTAACTATATGTAGCATTCTGCATTCAGCATTATGCATATTTTTCTGCATGACACTACTTTTGAGATTTATCCATGCTGATACATGCAGCACCATTTTATTAATTTTTCACTGTTCCGTGGTCTTTGCTTGCAATGATATGCTATAAATTATCGATTCTTCTCATGATGGCTATCACAGTCTACCTCCCCCCCAATATTTTGCTATTATAGTTTTGAAATCTATATTCTGAGCTTTCTTTCTGTGGAAACCTGTAAGAACCTCTCCTTCTTCTAGTGTGGTCCACACAGAAGCCGTGTTAGCATCTATCTTGGTTACCATTACTGCTGTAACAGAATGACCACCGTGAATGGCTGTCACAAAGAGAAATGTATTTTCTCCACTTAGGAAGCTAAAAGCCCAAAATCAGGGTGTCGGCACTAGAAACATGCTGTCTCTGTCAGCTCCAGGGAAAGGTTCTTGTTTCCTTCCAACTGCTGCCCATTTAGGATGCCTTCGAGAGCCACCTCCATGGCCCTGGGTGTCAAGGTTGCCCTGAGTCTAAGTGGTCACAGAGGACTGAGCTTGGGTCCCAATGACACGCTCCACTCCGGACTCTTCTTTCCTGGTGGAACTGAGTTCCCTCATGTTTAATTCATCCCTTTGATTTGTCAAGAGATTGGCTCAAAATACAAACAAATCCTGTAGATTGCATCCTGCCTCATCCGCACACCAGACTCAATCCTGGCTCCTGCTCTTAGAGGAGAGGGTCTAAAACACATACAGCAATTTCTTTGGGTCACATGGGGGATAATTACACAATGGAGAACTATGGCCTGGCCTCATTGACACAATTTTTAAGGTGGGGGAAGGGAGTGGGATGGAAGATATAGTTTAATTCATAATCATACCATTTGGGAATTTTAGCTGTACAGAAGAAAAGTTTCAAGTTTTTTCTCTTTACATGGATGCCTTAATCTGCCTAGAATGTTCTGGTGTGGTGGTGGTGGTGGTGGTGGTGTGTGTGTGTGTGTGTGTGTGTGTGTGTGTGTGATGAGTGGAAAGGATCTTTTCTAAAAGGATAAATTATTCAGCACTTATTCATCTGTGCTGTCATTTGCCACTTTGTTATATATCAAGTTTCTGTAACTTCGCAGATAATTTCAGGAGCTCTTTTTTTTTTTTAATTTCAGTTGATCTGCTTCTCCGCTTCTCTGCAATACGACACTCTGGACGAGAGTGTATTGCTGTGATCGCTGTTTATTTGGGATGTCTTCCAGACTCAGGGGTGCATCTTCCAACTCTACATGGGAAAGTATCCTATGACGATGTGCGGGATTTCCATTGGGTAATTTTGGGGAGTAGGTTGGCAAGACTTTTTTCCCAACCAGCCTTAGCCTGGAAGTGCTGCTGAAATCTGTCCACCATGCGTGACCCTGCTGTGGTATTTGAAATCCCAGCGACATCGCTTCCATTATTAATTGCATGTCTTCTATGTTTAAAAGACATTTTGAAAAAGTATAAAATAATTGGTTCGCTTCTTTCTCTTGGATTTCAAACAGTGGCTGTGCCTTTTCAACACTGAACATTGATTTTACCTAAAAGAGTTGGTATGAAAATGTAATGAGGTTCTACATCTATAGTGCTCAAGGTAGTATCTATCGCATACCACATCTTTAATAAACCATACCACCTATAACTCACTCATGTCATTCAGAAATTTGCCTGTTGTTTTGTTAGATACCTGCTACTCTAAAAGGCCGGGTGGTGTAGTGCCTATGCGTTGGGCTGTGATCTGCAAGGTTCATAGTTCAAAATCACTAGTCACTAAGCAGGATAAAGATGGGGGCTTTAGAGTCTTGGGAATTTATAGGGGCAATTCTGCCCTGTCCTGTAGGGTACTGTGACGCAGCATTGACTCAATGGCAGTGAGTTTGGTTTTTTGAGTTTTATCTACGACTGCAGTTCCTTCTTGTTGAGTTCTGTGTAGATTTGGGGCAGACAAAGAAGATTTCACCTTGTGCTCACATGCCACATGGAAACGGGAATGCGAATGGGCTTAGAGTAACTTGCTACCACTTGTCTGTGAGTTTGTCATGCTGTGGGAGCTTGTGTGCTGCCTTGATCCTGAAAGCTATGTCGCCAGTACTTCAAATGTCAGCAGGAGCATCCAAAGGAAATAGGTTTTAGCAGCGCTTCCAGATTCAGAAAAGACTATGAAGAAGGAATCAGGCTGCCCACGTCAGAGCAAGTAGTCCCTGAAAACTGCATAGCTTCAAAATACGGTCACTAGATACTGAAGGCCTAGGGAATGGAAGTAGACCATTGTCTGAGATCCTGCTTGTGGATGCACCCTTGGGTTGGAAGCCCTTGAAATGTGACTGAGGAGGAGCTAATTCTCAAAGCAGAGTCCACGGTTACTCCCTGGTAACAGGGACGGAGTGATGTCTATGTGTGTGGAGCCTCTGGGATCTTAATTTGCTGATGGGACACAACTCAAGATAAGAAGCAGCTGCAAAAAGCCAATAATCAGAATTTGCAATGTATGAAGTCTGAATCTAGGAAAACTGGAAGTCATCCAAAATGAAATAAAAATCGGTATCCTAGGCATCAGTGAGCTGAAATGGACCAGTATGGGCCATTGTGAATCAGAAAATCAAATGGTAACTATGCCAAGAATCACACAATCAGGAAGCATGGCACTGCATGCATAATCAAAAAGGATATTTCAAGATTTAGTTTGAAGTATAATGCAGTCTGTGATAGGACTATCCTCATTCAAGGAACTCTAATCATTACCGCTATTATTCAAATTCATGCACTAACCACAAAAGCTAGTGATGAAAAATTGGAAGAATTCTGCCAACATCTTTAGTCTGAAACTGATCAAAAATTCAATCAAGATGCATTGACAATTATTGGTGACTGGAATGCAAAAGTTTGAAACAAAGAGGAAGAGAAGGTAGTTGAGAAATAATGGTCTTGGTGATAGAAACGAAGCTCGAGATAGCATGATAGAATTTTGCAAGACTAGCTACTCCGTAGCAAATACCTTTTTCCAAAAATGCAAATGATGACGATGCATGTGGACATTTCCAGATGGAAGACACAGAGATCAAACAGACTACATCTGTTGGAAGAGACAATGGAGAAGCTCAATATTAGCCGCTAAAATCAGGCCAGAGGCTGACTGTGAAACAGATCATCCCTTCTTCATTTGTAAGTTCAGACTGAAGCTTAAAAAAAAAAATTAAAACAAGTTCACCTGAGTGAAAATATGACCTGGATCTATCCCACCTTTTAGTACTATCATAATTTTTATTTCCATTTACATATAACCAAAGAGGCTCAGAGACGTCAAGTTTCACACAGGCAAGGAATGGTAGGAGGAAAAATCAAATATAGGTCTTTGTGACTCTGAATCTTTTTTTAAATTTTTGAATCCTTTAGCTACAAGGATCAAAGAATCTGAAATTGCCTAAGAATAAATCTAAGACAGCAGGACCAGGGCAAACCAGAGAGAAAATGGGATGGAGGAATGTTCCAAAAGAGCTAGGTTAAGCTTTGAATTTTAGTGTGGTCCCAATGTGGCTAGGAATGATGTTTCTATCCTTTCGCTCTTCCTCCACATAGATCTGGGTACATAGAAAAGTCACGCAGACAAGCGTCCACAGACAAGGCCATAGAAAAGAATATACCTCTTTCTTAAACATCTATTCCTTAGCCCCTTGTATCCAATCCAACTGATATAGCAGCGTTTAAACCACATGACAACCAAGAGCTCCAAGGAGAGTCACCTCCATGGCTTAACAAGGGGTCTGCCACAAAGGCCCTAGAGCAGCAGTTCTCAACCTGTGGGTCATGACCCCTTTAGGGGTCCAATGACCCTTTTGCAGGGGTCGCCTGATTCTGAACAGTAGCAAAATTAAAGCTGTGAAGTAGCAATGAAAGTAATTTTATGGTTGGGGGTGGGGATCACCACAATAATTATCTGGTTTCAAGAATTAATGATCATAACATTATATGCTCACTATCCTGATATGATTGCTGACGACAAATATGTGCATAAGCAAATGTGATGAAGAAGGCTGATGGTTCCCGGTTATCAAAAAGATGTGCGTCTGGAGTCTTAAAGACTTGAAAGTAAATAAGTGGCCATCAAACTAAGAAGCAAGCCCACATAGAAGAAGAACAACAGCCTGTGTGACCATGGGGTGTCAAAGGGATCCAGTATCAAGTATCAAAGACCTAAAAATTATATCATTATAAATGAGGGGGAGTTCAGATTGGGGACCCAAAGCCCATTGAGTGAAGCGACATCCTCTTACAGAGGGGTTGCAGTGAGGAGGTGAGCTAGTCTGGGTACAGTGTAGTAGCAATGAAATGTGCAACTTTCCTCTGATTCTCAAATGTTTCCTCCCACTGACTATTATTATCCCAATTCTGCAAGACAGATTGGGCTAGACCAGGAGATGTACATTGGAGTCAGAAATGCGAGAATTTAGGATAAATAATCCCTTGAGGCTAGTGGGGCGTGGTGACACTGGGAAGGTGGAGGGATAGTGGAGTAGAAAGGGAGAACTAATTTCTGGGATCTACATGTGACCTCCTCTCTGGGATGTGGACAACAAGGTGGGGGGAAGTGAAGTGACATATTGGACAGTGTACAATATGAAGAGGTAATGACAATTTATAAATTATTAGGAGTTCATAGGGAAGGAGAAGGAGGAAGGGGAAATATGAGGAGTTGGAATTAAACAAAATAACTAGAGGAAAGAGGGAAAGAGGAGCACATGCTGGGGGGGGGGTTCAAGTAGAAAATGTCTGTAGATGAACATGACAACATGGTACAAGTATGCTTAACACCAACAATGTATTGAATGTTATAAAAGCTGTAAGAGCCCCCAATAAAATCTATGTTTAATAAAAAAAAGAAGGTCGAAAACCATTGCACTGTAGAAAACTGCAGTTGGTCAAGAATGGACGAGGCAGTCCACGGAGAAGCTGGGCCCGCAGAGTACGAGGGCATCATGAGAAAACCACCAGAGCGCATCTGACTCCCTGCAGCAAGGACTCATTCAACAGCCATGTTTGAGTCTCTGACTTTGGGGGAGAGGCCTTGGGTGGTACAAATGGTGATGCTGGTTGACTGCTAACTGAAATCTTGAAGATTCAAGCCCGTCCAGAGGTGCCTCAGAAGAAAGATCTGATGATCCACTTGCTAAAAACCAGCCATTGAAAAGCCTGGGGAAGCCCAGCGCTATCCTGACCCACGTGGGGTCACCAGGAGCCCCAGGGGCCTCAGGGACACCTGGTCCATTCACTTGGTACCAAGATAGGTCATCGTTTTAGGCACACTAGATCCACGACCTCTCTTCCTCCATATGAAGACCCTGCAAGGCAAGACTTGCTACGCTCCCTTTAGAGGAGATAAAACTGATCCTGGGGGTGCCTGGTGACTTGCCAGCTCCTTCGTGGTTTGGGCACTGATCCTCCCTCCCTCTCACGGTCTCATTCCCTGAGAAGTGGAATACATGTAGAATGAAGGATGGTCAATGGGCGTGCCTCCTATTCCTTTCCCCAGGAACCTGACACCCCCATTTCCTCCCTCCCTCTCACCTGCTCTTCACAACCCAGAATAGATACTTCATCCCACAAAACAGGTATTGATGAGCCTAATCCAATTCCTCTTCTAGAAGGAGCCGGGAAAGGATTCCTTTGGTGGGTCCAGGAACATGCATGTTCTAAGGTACACATTCACTCACTCACTCACTCACTGACATCCAGTCAATTCGGACTCACAGAGACCCGAGAGGACAGGCTAGAACTACACTTGTGGGTTTCCAAGATGTGTAACTCTTTGCAGAAGTAGAACACCTCTTCTTTCACCCATAGGGAGAAAGGTGGATTGGATTTACTGACTTTGTGGTTAGCAGCCCAGAGGTCCACATTAGAATATGCATTTGGGGGTCAATTGTACCAGTGACGCCAGTGAAGGGTAGGAATCGGGCTCCCATCCTACAATTGACTGGGTTCTAGACCATCTCTTCTCTCTTCAGCTGAGGGTCCTTAGCTGAGTCTGGTAGAGCCATTCATATCCTGGGCTTGGCAGCGTGGGGCACAGCCCACAACCACAAATCCATTTTGGCCTGTGGTTTCCAAATAGAGATCCACCATGAAGGCTTCAAGGTAGAGTGAGGGGCCAAGTAGAGACAGCACAGGCCCTGGAGAGAAACCAGTTTTTTCTGCTAGTATCAATGTCCCTGGGAACTTAACATGCTCCGTAGTTTCATGCAGAAGGCCAAGGGTTCAGCACGCCCTCATCATGACACTTACCCTCATAATCAGGACTATGGGCGAGGGGCTCTTGCATCCTTTTACAGATGAGGACATGAGACTCTGAAGGAAACCAGGCTTGTTGGCAGGTATACGGCAGTCAAAATTTAAACCCAAACAGTCTGTCTTCACAGCCCCTGCTCTCTGTAATAACCCGCTGTGCTTGTTAAAGTGTGAAGAATGCTGCAGCCCTTGCCTTTTAAAATCTTGCATTGTTCTGTTTTATAACTGTAAGCATTGAAAAATGAGTCCCTCGGGGGGAGAAGGGACTCACTTTGCAATCTATATCACACAGACACTACAAAGTCTCAGGATATGTTCAACCTGTTCCTTAAAAAGACATGTCTACATCCTTAAAGCGTTTAGGCGTCCCTTGCCCGTTGCTACTCCTTCCCTGAGCAATCTGGGAGTCAGTTCCATCAATGGCCACGGTGATGAAGCATAGAGGGGCCCCGGTCACCTTGCAGAGAGTGAGCATCCACTGTTTTGAAGACCAAGGATGGACATGAAGACATTTCCTGGAAGGTGCCTGGGGGCCCGGCCCCCAGGGGGGTTCCAGACAGGTTGTCAGAAGCCCAGCACCTTCCATTTATTCTTATAGGGCCATATAAGCCTGGAGGAGGGCAGATTCCTACCATAATTATTTGTAAAAATGAATCTGAAGGGGACAAGGGCAGATGGTGGTCAGTATGAGGATTCGCGAAGATGGGTATTTGTCCTCCGCTGGCATGTGAAAACTTCAAGAGGGCACAGGGGATCCTCAGTAAGCCACAGTTTCTTAAACCCTTGGAAACTCCTTTTTTTTTTTTTCACCTGAAAATGGCCACAAATCATGGACTTTTTTACAAGAGTTGAAAGGATTTGAGGTCTTGTGTGTAAAGCACAGAATCCCTCACTCCCATCAAGTCTGTGCCAACTCACAGTGAGCCTGAAGGACAGGGTCAAACTGCCCCTGCAGGTTTCTGACTCTGTAGCTCTTTACAGGAGTAGAAGGCCCCATCTTTTCCCCAGCACAGAATAGGTGCTCAGAAAATCCAGGTGTTGTTTCAAGGTTATAAAATCGTCAGTGACATCATTATTTGTATTGAATATAAAATATGAATAATTGCACTCTTCTTTCTGCATGTTATAAGGCATAGATTCAACCTAGTGTGAGATTAGACCCTCAGCCAAGAATAATTGTGGCCCTCTCAGAGCTATCTGAGCACATCTCTTTTCCACGCGAATCTTCAGCTTCCCATTTGTGAAGTGAGAATAATCAGGACCACTAAGGGGGTTCCGTGAGAAATGGAGAGGCTGGATGAGGATGAGAAAAAAACACACACACAAAAATTACTACTCGAGCTCCAGTTCACACATGTATGGCTTTATGCGAAATGACACATATTTAAATATGTCTCTTTGATCAAGAGATAGCTACAAACAAGTTCTCTCAGTAATATACTTGTTTTAGTCATAATAGGGTACCTTAAAAAAAAAAGACCCTTCCAAACAGGGTCTCCCAAAAGGATCTGTTGGGCCAGTTAAATTCAAGACAAAGAGGTCAGTTCAGATGGTGGTGGCAACTGTGCTTTGAAATTCTGAAGGGATACTTTTAATAGACTTTCTTAAAGACATGGGACAATCTGGGTGCTTATTCAGAAAAAATAAGGGAAAAAAATTGCAAACTGCACTGGTGGTTTTTTTTAAAAAGGACAAGAAAAGTTACACGAAGGAAATTTTTATCCTCATTCTTCAAGGGTAACAAACGAGGGCTGTCCTGTGGGAATTTCACTGGGAAACCTTAGGCATCTACCATTCAGCCTGATTGGGGCCCCTCATATGTCTCTTTGTTCTCCAATTTCCTTCAAAGGAATGGGGTTTTAATCTCTGGAGGATATCAAAGATGCTGTTTTCAGATGGCATAAATTGAATACAGAAATGGCAGAGGTGGGTTAGAGAGATGGAAATGCCGTGCTAAGCTGTCTACGGACCTGGATGAAGGACACGTCAAGAAATAACAGCAAAGGTATCATTCTGAACACTAAGTTGTATCTGGCCCAAGCCAGAGTAGTTTCAATCCCTTCCTATACATGCTAAATAAAGCTGGAAATTGAAAAATCAAGGTCAACTAAGAATTGATGTCTTTAAATTATGGTGTGGTTGAAGATACTGACTTTACGATAGGCTTCTGGAAGCACTTGTTTGTCTATCCCAGGGAATTTGGAAGACAGCTCCTTGGTCAACAGACTAGAAAAGATCCATATGTGCACTCCTTCCAAAGAAAAATGACCCAACAGAATGTACAACTTATAGAACAATATCACTGATATCACATGCAAGTCAAATTTTGCTGAAGATCACCCAACGGTGGCGGAAGCCATGTGTTGACAAGGAAGAAGCCACTAGAGCTCACCAGGTGAGATTCAGAAGAAAACACGGAACGTGGGATATCATTGCTGATGTCAGGTGAATCTTGGTTGAAAGCAGAGAATATTAGAAAGATAATTACTTGTGTTTCATTGACTAGGCCAAGGCAGTCAACTGTGTGACTTATATCAAACTTTAAGATGGATAGTAATCCCAGAACACTTCTTTATACTCGTGTGGAATTTGTACATGAATCAAGAGACAGGGTGTGAACAAAACAAGGGAATACTGCGTGATTTAAAACCAGGAAAGGTATGTGTCAGGGTTGTATCCTCTTGTCATGCTTATTCAATCTATGTGCTGACCAAAGAATTAGAGAAGTCGAATCACATGAAGAAGAATGGAGCATCGGAATTGAAGGGAGGCTTATTTTACTTTACTTGCTAAAAGTGAAGAAGAACTGAAATACTAGCTGAAGAAGATCAAGGATTGTAGTTCTTAGTGCAGACCTCAGCTCAATGTAAAGAAGACCCAAACCCTCTCAAGTGGACAAATAAGTGAAATTATGGTAAGTGGAGGAAAGATTGAAGTTGTCTAGAATTTCATGTTGCTTGAATCCACAAGCAGTGCTTATGGAAGCAGCAGTCGAGATCAAAAGATGCGTTATATTAGGTAAATCTCCTGCACAAGATCTTCTTGGAGAATTGAAAAGCAGGGATGCTACTTTGAGGCCTAAGATGCACCTGACCCAACCATGGTATTTTCATTGCCTCATAAGCAATTGAAAGCGGGACTTGGATAAGAAAGTCCAAAGAAGAATTGATACATGTGAATTTTGGTGCTGGTGAAGAATTTTGAAAGTACCATGGACTGTCAACAGGACGAATGGATCTGCCTTGGAAGAAGTACACTCAGAATGCGCCTTAAAGACAGAGACTTTGTCTCAAGTGCTTTGGCCATGTCAGGTGAGACCAGTCCCTGGAGCAGGACATCACGCTTGGTACAGTAGAGGGCCAGTGAAAGAGATGAAGGCCCTGAATAAGATGGATTGATACGTGGCTGCAGCAATGAGCTCAAGCATAGAAACAGCTGCCAGAATGGCACAGAACCCGGCCCTGTTTTGATCTGTTGTGCATGCGGTTGATGTGATGGTTGTTCTGTGTCAGTTTGGTTGGGGTAGGATTCACCTATGGAGTGATCTCATACACTATGATCAACTCCATGACAGGATCTCCTATGAGCACCCAAGGAAGAAGAGGATTGAAGTGCTATCTCTTACACCTTGATACATTTGAAAGGAAGTTTCATTGGGAGTGGTGGCCTTCTCTTAACTAAGTTGATGCTGTAGAGAAACTTGCTCTTTTCTTCCCGGTGGTCTGGATCCTGAATCTGGTTCATCTTCTCACCCTGGGAGCTATTGCAGGCTTACCATACTGCCTGACAACCTGGGGTTCATTAGGCTCTGCAGTCACAAGTCTGACTTACTGATCTGGGGTTCACCCGCCTCTGCTTCTATCAGTCTGTGGTTTTCCTGATTCCTGGTTCATTGATCCTCAAAACTACAAGAGTCAAGAGAAAATCTCCAGTTTAATATCTGGCCCACAGACTTGAGCTAGACTGGATGGAACTGCCTCTAAAATTATGTGAGTAGTTTTTTTTATATATATACAAGGGGGTTACCCCCTCAAAAAATCTGAAATTTCCCCCCAAAAGTTATGTATTTAATTTTTTACCAACAGATGATCAACTTATTAAAATAGTTGATTTGAGCATCTGCACTGGAGACTTCAACCTCTACTCCAGGCTCAATACTGATGGAAATGATCTGCTTCTATCTCAGAAGGATGGTGCACATCAATGAGAGGCTCATGGCTTTTCCTCTGGAAGTGATCACGGGTCTTAGAATATTCACCACAGGAACTTTTCCTGGTCGTCCTGGTCGTGGTTCCCAGAGTCTTGGTAGGCACCCTAGCTGGTCCCATCCCTTTCAGGTTCTTCTCCTGAGCCCTCGGATCAAGGCCGCCCACACTTTCTCCAGGATTTCATGTTGCTGCTGGTTAGAGTCATTCTATTCTGGTGAATGGCCTCCTCAGGTTCCACAGGTGTCTTTCTGGTGTCCTCAAATGCCATGGCAGTGGGAGAGCTTCCTGAACAACTTGTTCCTTGGCAAGAGCCAACAGCGGTGAGTCAGGAAGTGGAGCAGGGGAACAGAGAATGTGCTTTCTTCAAAGAGCATATTTATGGTAATTTTTTTTTTACAAAACAACCTTATCGGGCTGAGCCCCAGTGGCATAGTGGTGGCGTGCGGGACTGCTGCCCGCAGACTTGGCAGTTCAAATCCAGCAGCGGCTCTACAGGAGCAAGGCTGGGTAGCTCCCATGACCACCAGAGGGCAGTGATGCCTCCTCCCCCCAAAAGAAACAAAACAATCTTATCACCTTTAAAGTACTATTCATTATATTTAATACATTTGGGGGGGGCATCACTGCCCTCTGGTGGTGGGAGTAGGAGGCCCAGTCTTTACTCCTGTGGAGCCTCTGATGGAATTGAACCTCCATCCCAGTGGGCTGCAGTCCTGTGCACAACTACAACGCCACCGGGGTTCAGCCCCTTATTTAATACATTTGTCAAATCTGTGATTCCATTCCTGGAAATATTTTTTCAGAGTCATCTGTTTGGATGGCTAGCAGCACCTCCCTCATTTTTTTCTTCACCTCTTTTTTTAAATTTTTAGACATCACTGCCCTCTGGTGGTGGGAGTAGGAGGCCCAGCCTTTGCTCCTGTGGAGCTGGAATCAAATCTCCATCCCAGTGTGCCGCAGTCCCGCGCACAACCACTACGCCACCGGGGCTCAACCCTTCTTCACCTCTTTTATGTCATCAAATCACTGTCCTTTCATGTCCCTCTTCATTTGAGGAAACAAAAAGACGTCACATGGAGCGAGGTCAGGTGATGTAGGTGTGGGGCACAAGAGAAGCATGCTGGTTTTTTGCCCCAAACTGGCACACTGAGATAGTTGCATGAGCAGGTGCATTGTCATTGTGGCAAAACCAGTTCCCCATCTACCACAAACCAGGCCTTTCATGTCATACATACACTGTTACACAATCTTTTCAGAACCTCTAAATAGAAAGATAGACCAACAGTCTGACCTGGAGGAAAAAAAACCCAAATGCACTATGAGTCAACGTTTTCATCCATTGGAGAATGAGGTTTGCCATCAATTGACATTTTATCATCTTTGAAATGAGAAAACCACTTGTACACGTGAGTTTTTCCCATCGTGCTGTCCTTGAAATCCATGTTCAGCACCACAACAATTTCTGTGGCATTTTTCTCAGAGAGGGAAACAAAATGTCACAGTCACTTGCCATTTTCTTCAATTAGTCATCACGAAAACAAAGTTCAAACAAAATTTCTGTCATGAAAAAATTCACTGTGACCAGAGAGAACCTTCCCAGGCGACGTCACTAGGTGCACTAACTCAGAGTGTGTTGCTTGATGCTCACCTAGCAGGAAAAAAAAATACATACTGCAAAAGCTCTGCTCTGCCCAGCATAATTCCATTTTGTTTTGGTTTTTGTGTCTCCTCATAAAACCACATATATGCATGAAATCACTGGTTTTACTTCTTCAGAGAACTCAAACATAGTGACTATGAGTGGAAACCAACTTGACCACACCCAACCACAAGGTACACCTGACCCAAGCTATGCTAATTACAATCTCCTCATAAACAGTTGAAACTTTGACACTCCATAAGGAAGATTAAAAAAGGCTCCATGCATTTTAACCACGGTGTTAACAAAGAATGTTGAAAGGTCCATGGACTGCCAGAAGAATAAACAAAGCTGTCTTGAAGGATGTATAGCTGGAATGCACCTTAGAGACAAGAATGATAAGACTTTGCCTCATGTACTTTGGACATGTTGCCAGGAGACACCCATCAATGGGAAATATAATCATGCTTGATAAAGTAGAATGAGAATGATTAGGAAAATCCTTGACCGGACAGATTGACACAATGGCTGAAACATAACAACAATTATTCAGATAGTGCATGACTGGGCAGTGTTTCATTCTGTTGTCTACTGGGTCACTCACTGGGGGACAGAACTAGCTTGATGGCACTTCACACCAACAAAATTGTGGGTTCATGGATTCAATAAGCCTTGGTACTGACACATTGAGGTCTCCTTCATGTGGATAACTGTCTTGCTTTTGTCTTTGACCTGTTTAGTCTTAATAAGAATCTCTGAACATTTTTTAGTCCAAGGTCTTATTTTCCCTAGCACCAATGATGCACGGAGTAGGCTATCTTTCCCAAGTGGGACCCCAGGGCCTGGCTAAGAACTAGAATGGCAATAGAGAAGAGACTTCTTGTGGTCTTCTCTCTCAACGGACACCAGGAGACTTGTTAGGTAAGCAATCTTGAATTTTGAGCCCCAGGTTTGTTTGTTTGTTCTTAAATCATTTTATTTGGGGCTTGTAAAACTCATATCACAATCCATCCATCCATTGTGTCAAGCACGTTTATGCATTTGTTGCCATCATCATTCTCAAAACATTTCCTTTCTACTTGAGCCCTTGATATCAGCTGCTCATTTTCCCCTCTCCTTCCCTGCCACCCCTCCCTCATGAACCCTTAATAATTTATAAATTATTATTATTTTGTCATGTCTTACACTGTCCAACATTTCTTTTTACCCACTTTTCTGTAATCTGTCCCCCAGGAAGGGGGTTATATGTAGATCCTTGTGATTAATTCCCCCTTTCTTTCTTTTTTTGGTGTTTATTTTTTTGGGGGGGCATCACTGCCTTCTGATGGCTGTGGGCACTACCCAGCCTTGCTCCTAGAGAGCTGCTGCTGAATTTGAACCGCCAAGCCCATGGGCTGCAGTCCCGCACTCATCAACTACGCCACCGGGGCTCAGACAGTTCCCCCTTTCTATGCCACCCTCCATCCACCCTCCTGATATCGCCTCTCTCACCACTGGTCCGAGGGGTTTATCTGTCCTGGATTCCCTATGTTTCCAATTCCTATCTGTACCAGTGCACATCCTCTGGTCTAGCTGGACATGATAGTGGGGGGGGGGCATTTAAAACTAGAAGAAAATTTTATGTTTCATGGTTGCTACCCTGCATCCTGAGCCTCATGTTTTTTTGTGTGTGACTCTGAGACCTTTTTTTTTGAATCTTGTTATGTATTTTTTCTTCTGAGAATTCCTCAGACATCATAGATGTTTTTTTTCTTCCTGCTTGTTTTCTGGCAATTGTAGGGAAGACCGCCTTTGATAATTCTTTGGAGGATCAGGTGAAAGAGCAGCTGAACTTGTGAGAAAGAACCTGCATCTAGGTCTTAGGATGCAGCTGGTTGCATGTACCTGAAGATTGTGTTTTACCACCATCTAATGGTGTTTTCTTGTATCTGCAGGGGTCTACATTTCAAGGTCAGTTGCAGGCACTAAGGAGTCCTGGAGGGCAGAGCCCTGGTGGCATGGTGGTGGTGGGCTGAGATCCACAAGATCAGCCTTTGGAAACCACCAGCCAGTCTTCAGAAGACAGACAGAGCTTTCTAGTCGCATAAAAAGGTACAGCCTTGGACACTGTCTTGTAGAGTCACAATGAGACGGCAGAGATTCTGCAGCAGAGAATTTGGTTTGGAGAAGGAGCCCTGGTGGCATAATGATTATGCGTTGGGCTGCTAACCACAAAGTCAGAAGTTTGAAACCACCAGGCGCTCCATGGGAGAAAGATGAGTCTTTCTAGTGTTGTGGAATTATAGTTTGGGAAACTCACAGGGGGCAGTGCTGTCCTACCTTACAGGGTTGTGATGAGTCAGAATCAACTGGAGGGCAGTGAGCACTGTTTTGGTTTAAATTCTGGAAAAGTATGAGGAATGCTGCTTCAAGGGACCACATGAAGCTATGCTGATGGAGTCAGCACCCTGAAGCTGGAGGAGCCACATGGAGACCCCTACCAGATCTGAGATGCTTCCATCGCCAGTGAATCCACTGGTTCCTTCCACACCACAAGACTTTCCACCCAGTACTCTGTGCTCTTCCTGCACTCAGCATCATTTCATGTGTTAACTGAGTCTGAAGAGGAATTTATAGACTGGTATCAGACATAAGGGGTAATATCAGACTTATGAACTTGATCTGGGCTGGACTGGAATGTGTTCTTAATAGATTATTACTCTTTATATAAGGTTCTTTCTTATACACATGAGTGTCTATGAATTTGCTTCTCTAGTCAACCCATACTAACATACCTATGAAGACAGCAAATATGACCTGTGTATACTGGGATAGGTAGGGTTATTGTGTCAACCTGGCCTGAAGGAACATGTGGGATTAATAAATCTCAGTTTAATTGGAAGGCAAAGAGATAAATGGCTCAGTAAGCCTCCCCCTACCCCTCTTGCTCTCTGTTGATTGGACCAGCATGCTGCTGTTTGAGTTAGTTCTCTACCTCGCCCTATGAGTTACACTACCTGTGTTACACTACACAACCAGTGAATCTTGTTGCTAGAGCTTGAGGCTCCTTCGAGACTTCTTTGACACACTGTGCACTGTGTCACTTAAACTTGAGGGTGTTGGATCCTGTTACCTTATGTTGCTTAAGTTCAATATCCCATCTGGGCCTGGGCAGACTTTGCCTGCCTTGCCCAAGGGAGGACTCTGCTGTCTGTTTCCTTGATCTTTGACTGGGCAGCCCATGTGAGTTAAAGAACTTCCAGTATATTAACTGTTCTATAGAAGTGAGAACAGTTCTACTGAACTGAGCCTTCTGTTTTATATAAATATATATAATCTTAAGTGTCCTGGTTTTGTTTCTCTATAGAACCCAACTTAACACAAATAAAAGCCTACTTAAAAAGATCAAAATGCAATGACAGAACTAAGATGTAAAATAGAATTATGGACCACATAACATCTGTTGGGATAACATCTAACCACATTTATAGTGAGGCTAAGCACTTAATGGTGTCATAAGCACTTAAAATATGACTGAGAAAACAACCTTCTCAAATTATAGTTGACTACTCGTCAAGTGGTGTGAAGGAGTAAAGTCTGTGGGGATAAAGACTTTTGGACCTTCACTTCTTCACTCACGGTGAGAAGAAACAACTGCAAATATCAACAAATAATTAGAACTTTTTACAAAGTGTCAACCTAGCAAAGTTAAAAGTTGTTAAAATGAATGGAACACATAAAAATCAATATTCTAGGCACTGGTGAGTTGAAATACGCAAGTATTGAACTTTTTACTTAGGAAATAATATGGTTTACTGTGCTGGGAATGACAGGTTCAAGAGAAATGGTGTCAATTTCATTGCCAAAAAGGACATTTCAAGATCTATTTTGAAGAATAATGCTGTCTCTGATAGAATAATATCTTTCTACTACAAGGAAATACAGAAAATACGACTCATTCAAATTTGTACACCAACCACTAATGCTAGTGATTCAGAAATTAAAGAATCCTACCAACATCTTCATTCTGAAATTAATCAGATATGCAATTCAGATGCATTTATAATTATTGGCAATTGGAATGCTGACATTGGAAACAAAGATGAAGCTATCATAGTTAGAAAATATGATCTTGGTGACAGAAATGAAGCAGGAAATGGCATGATAGAATTTTGCAAACCAACTCCTTCATAGCAAATATCTTTAGCAACATAAAAGAACCCTTGGACTTCTCCATGTGAAAGACACAGAGATTAACTTGACTACATCTGTGGAATGAGATGATGGAGAAGCTCAGGAGCAGCAGCTACTGACATGAAACACACCATCAATTGCTTATCAATTGTTCGAGTTAAAGCTGAAGAAAATTAAAACAAGCCCATGAGATTATCCCACTTGAATTTCTAGAACACCTCAAGAACAGATCTGATGCATTGAATACTCGTGAAAGATGAGCCGTGGTGTGATGTCAAGAATATACCACATAAGAAAGCAAGCAAAAGGTCATGAAAAGACAGGAAAGAAAGAAAATTTCAAGTAGTTGTCACAAGAGACTCTGAAACTTACTATTAATCATTGCGTAGCTGAGGCAAATGGAATAATGAAGTCAAAGAACTGAGAGAAAAATTTCAAAGGGCAGCCCAAGAAAACAAAATAAAATATTATAGTGAAATATACAAAGGCCTAGAGTTAGAAAACCCAAAAGGAAGAATGCTTCCTAATATCTTAAATTGGAAGAACTAACGAAAAATTCAAAAACCGAGATGCAACATTAAAAGTTTCTTTGAAGAAAATGTTGAAGGTAGGGCTGAGCCCCGGTGGCAAAGTGGTTGTGCGCGGGACTGCGGCCCACTGGGATTGAGGTTCAATTCCAGCAGCGGCTCCACAGGAGCAAAGGCTGGGCCTCCTACTCCCACCACCAGAGGGCAGTGATGCAAAAAAAACCCCACAAAATATTGAATGTTGCAAGAAGCATCAAAAGCTGATGGAAAGAATACTGCACCCAAAAAGAACTGGTAGACATTCTCCCACTTTAAGAGGTAGCATAAGAGCAAGAACCAATGGTACTGGAGAAGGAAATTCAAGCTCAAATGAAGGCACTCACCAAAAACAGGCTCTAGGGATTGACAAGATCCCACTTGAAATGTTTCAACTAGCTGATAAAGCCCTGGAAGCATTCACTTATATGTGCCAGGAAATTTGGAAGACAGCTATTTGGTCAATTGACTGGAAGAGATCCACATTCTTACCCATTGCAAAGAAAGGTGACCCAGCAGAATGTATAAATTATAGAACAATATTACATGCATGTAAAATTTTGCAGAGGACCGTCCAAGACCAGTTGCAGCACTACAGTGACCAGGAGCTATCAAAGGTTCCGGCCGGATTCAGAACAAGGGATGTCATTGCTGATGTCAATTGCTTTGGGCTGAATGCAGAGAATATAAGAAAGATGTTTACTTGTGTTTTATTGGACCATATCAAGGCATCCAACTGTGTGAATCATAACAAACTATAAATATCCTTCAGAAGAATGGTATTTCCAGAACACCTCCTTGTGCTCATTTGGACCTTGTACATGGCTCAAGAGGCATTGGTGTGAATAGAGTAAAGGAGTACTGCATGGTTTAAAATTAGGAAAGGTGTGAATTGGAAAAGGCATCCATGAGGGTTGTATCCTCTCATCATACTTATGCAAGCTGTGTGCTGAGGAAATAGAGAATCTGAATTACAAGGGAAAATATGGCATCAGGATTGGAGGAAGGGTTATTAACAATCTGAAATATGCAGATGACTTGAGGAGGACTTGAGGCACTTGCTGATGAAGATAAAGAATGGTAGCCTTCAGTCTGAATTACGACTAAAAAATACGAATAAAAAAAATTTTATTGGGGGCTCTTACAACTACTACAACATTCAGTACATCATTTGTATCTGGCACATTTGCACACATGTTTCCACATACATTTCCCAACATTTTCCACTTGAGCCCTTGGTACAAGCTCCTCTTTAAAAAAAAACAAACAAACTCCCCTTTCCCCTCCCCCCCTTTTTCTACAGCTTTTAATGGCAAATTAAGAGGTGATTTATTACTCATATCATCAACTTTTTTAATTCAATAATTTAAACTACTCACCAACCCCTCCCCACCAATAGATTGCCCTTCACCTGATCCTTGATTTCTCCCTTTTGTAGACCACTGTCTTCCACTTAATCTAAGTAAGATGTAGCATGTTAGATGGTCATGGAGAAGTAGTGATTTGTTTTTCCTTGTTTTTCCTGCTGTCTTCTTTACATTGAGTTGTAATTCATATTGCTTTATCATTCCTCCCTTGTCCTCCCCCCACTCTTGGGAAACTCAAAAATCTGTTCCCTTGAGTATTTTCATATTTGTAAGTATATTTTCTTTGTTTTTTTTCTAACAGTGGCATCATCTAATATTTGTGCATTTGTGATTGCCTAATTTCAATCAGCATAATGGTCTCATTGTCTACCCATGTCATGATGTGCTCCCTGATTTCATCATGTTTTCTGGCTATGCACAGTGTTCTATTGTGTATGTGTTTCAAAGTTTATTTAGCCATTTTCCCACTTGTTTGCCTCTTCATGTGATTGTGAGCAGTGCTGAGATGATTGTGGATATGCATGTCTGTTTATGTTACAACTTACTAACTTAGGATGCATATAGGAATCAGATCCTATGGAATTTATATTCCCAGTTGTTTGAAAGTTTCTGCAGTGGCTGCACCACTTTTTATGAAGGTTCCAATCTCTCCACAACCTCCCAGCACTTGCTATTTTCTGCTTCTTTGAATTGAGCTGTCATGGTTATTGAAGGTGCTATATTTCATCATTGCTTTGATTTACATCTCCCAGATGGTTAGTGAGAGTTTCTTCACATATTTGTTGGCCATTTGGATGCCATCTTTGAGAAACTGTCTGTTCATGTCCCTTGTCTATTTTTAATTGGGTTGTCTTTTTCTTTGAAGTGTTACAGACTTTCCTAGAGATTGACAGATGAGTCCCTTTTCCACTGTGTCACTGTCAACATTTTTTCCCCTTCCATGGTTTCTCTGTTTTACTCAGTGATGAAGTCTTTGGATGCATGTGTCTTAATTTTAGTAGATCCCAGTCATCTATTTTTTTCATTGACACTTAGAAAAATAGATTGTGTGTGTTTTCTGTTTCTATGTTTTCTGTAAGTCAGAATTGATTCAATGGCAGTGAGTTTGATTTTTTTGATTCCCTTCATTGTTGAGGACATGGAACAAGGAATATCATTGCTGATGTCAGGTGGATTTGTCAGAAAGCAGAGAATATTACAAAGATTGACTTGAAACACCTTGACAATGAAGCTAGAGTCTATGAAATCTTGATCTCTTTTCCTTTTGCAAGGACAGGGACATCCCTGATAATAAGTTGGTCTTTTGAGTGGAAATCCCCACAAACAGTACCTTACTCTCAATCACCTTGGATAGAAATACAATAGCATCGCTGGCATGGGGGAGGCCATTTTGAGCAAAACTACTCCCATCTGCGAAGCACCTCATTGCCTTCAGCCAGTAGTTGGTTTCAGAGGGCAGGGGACTCGAGTAAATCTCATCTAGGACATGTAAACAACTATGTACCTTAGATTCAATTGGCTCGATTGAATCATGGGATGGAATTGAGATAATTACAGACCTGCAATGTAAGGTGTGGGCTCCCAAGAAGCTGAGTCTGGTTCTAAGCCAGCTGACAAAAAGTCAGACGCAGGTGTACTTTTCCTTCTGGCACAATGGGTATAGTACGTGGAACAAGTATGATGGCTTCACGTCCCAGAGTGAATTGATTAGCTTCCTTTGTGATAATGTTAACATCAGGCACTGCCTTGAGGCAGGTGGGTCAGCACTCTGATGCAGTCTAAGTTCTTAGAACAGGAGGCAATGGGGTGTCTTCAGGATGCTAGAATCTCAGTGAGTAGCCAGCCCACCACCATCTCTCATCTCTTCCTGACATAGATATCAAAGGGTTTTCCATAATCTGGGAGTTCCAGAGCAGGGACCTTCATCAGTTTTTGTTTTAGCTTTTTATGCACCTGTGCACACTCAGAGATCCATTTGAAAAGGTTGCAGTTGGCCGCTCTGGTGGCTAAGTACAAGAACTGTGCCCAAACCTCCATATTAGGAGTCTGGATTCAACAAAAGTCTGCCATCCCAAGATAAGACCAGTTGTTTGTAGGTGATTGAACTTATTTCTGGATCCTCTATTCTGATCCATGGGTCTATGTATCTATCTTTGTACAACTACTAGACTGTTCTGACTCTTGTGGCTGTGTGACAGGTCTTGAGGTCAGGAGGTGAGAGACCTTCTACTATGTTCTTCCTAAATAATGTTTTACTTATTCTAGGTCTACTTCCGCTCCATAGAAACGTCATACTTTGTTTTTCCATTTCATTAAAGAATGCTGTTGGTGTCTGGATCAGAATTGCATTATATTTACAGATTGCTTGGGTACTATTGACATAAGAGTCCTGGCGTTGTCGTGGTTTTGCATTGGGCTACTAACTGCAAGGTCAGCAGTTTGAAACCACCATCCCCACTTCAGGAGAATGATGGGGCTTGCTACTCCCATAAAGAGTTACAGCCTCAGAAACTCACAGGGTCAATTCGATCTGTCCTTTAGGGTCACCATGGATTTGAATCCACTTGTTGGCAATGAGTTTGTTTTTTCCAGAGTATTGACATTTTCACAAAGTTTTAACTTTCTATCCATGAGCAGGGAACATTCTTCCATTTATGTAAATCTCCTTTGGTTTCTTGTAGTACATTAAGTTTATTCCTAAGTATCTCTTTTGTGTTTCTATTATAAATAGCTTTTAAAAAATTTCCTTGATTCCCTTTCTAGAACTCTCTTCATTAGTGTACAGAAATCTAGTTTTTTTATGTTGCTTTTGTATCCTGCCAGCCAGACTGCTGACTCTTTCAATTATTTCTAACAGTTTACTTTTCAAATCTTTGGCATTTTCTATGTGTGGGATTATATCATCTACATCTACATCTACAGAAGGTTTTACTTGTCAATTTTGATGCCTTTGACTTCTTTTTGATGTCAGATACCACTAGTTCAGACTTCCAACACTATATTGAATAGATGTGGTGATAAAGGACTTTTGTGCTTGGTTTTTATTCACATGGGGAATACTTTCATTTTCTCCATATTGAGATGTTGGTCAATGATTTGGTACATGTGGCCTTTATTAAATTGAAAATTTTTTTCTTCTGTTACTATTTTGTAGAGTGTTTTTTTTAATCAGGAATGGGCGTTGCATTTTGTCAAATGCCTTTTCCGGATTAATTGAGATGTAATTTCTCTTTCATTTATATATATGATGGATTGCCGTGATTCTTTTTCTAACATTGAACTACCTTTACGTACCAGTATGAATCTTGTATGGGTATGGTGTATTTGATATTTTGTTAAATTGTGTTACTGTGTTTGGTTTTTTGGGGGGGGGGCATCACTGCCCTCTGGTGGTCGAGGGAGCTACCCAGTCTTGCTCCCGGAGAGCTGCTGCTGGAATTGTGCCTGATCTGACCCCCTTCCCCCAACACAGGGGGGTAATGCTAAGGGTGTGCAACCGAGCAGTAAGGGGAGCAAAGCAGTGAAGTTCCCAAGAAATACCAAAAACAGACTTTGAGTCCAGGGCATGACACCCCATCAACTGGAAAACAATCCTAAAGGTCAAAAAACAGACATGGAACTATTTATAGGCTTTTTTTTTGGGGGGGGGGGTTGTGGATTTTTACTGTTGCTTGTTTTTTTTTTAATTGTTTTATGTTGTTTTGTTCTGCCTTGTTCTTGAGCTTATAATTGTCTCTGCATGTCTACCTAGATAAGATAGGTGGGATGAACAATCTGGAGGAGAAAACAATGGAATTGAAGTTTCTGTGGGAAAATGGGAGAAGGAGAGTTGAGGGGAAAGAAAATGGGTGTTAACAAACCCTGGGTCAAGGGAACAACAAGTGATCTAAATGGAGGGTGCAGGAGGCCTGACAGGGTTTGATGAAGAGCAATATAACTGTGTTGTGTGGGGTGAAGGCAGAACTTCTCCACAATTATTATGCTCCAAAGATTAACCAGACTATTTACCAGCACTTGTTATGGAAGGCCCGATTACTTAAGGCCTTTTGTATTGTCTAACTGCAAGCTAACTCCCCTGCTGTTAGGATGATGGCTCGCTTTCCTTGAAGCCTGTGGGCGGAACACAAGAGCCATTATTAATTGTTCCTAGCCTGATAGAAATCTACCTCCACAGGTTAAGGTCCGGTCTTTTCATTCCTCTCTTTACATAGTCATGTAGACATCCCTAAGACTACTCCCCTTATCACCATATAGCCCTTAAGACAGCCCTCTCTTGTGACGTATACCCTTGCCTGTAATTAGGGGCCTGGCTTAGCTCCAGAGGGTCTATAGGGATGAGAGTCTCTCTCTAGCCTGCCACTCTCAAGCCTGCTTTGCTCCAGCCTGCCTCCCTCCAGG
>PVJH01014610.1:0-56325 GCA_004026705.1 Nesogale talazaci | reverse complement strand
CCTTCCCTCAGCAATTCTATATGGGGTTTGAGACTGTAAATCTTTATAGGCACAGAGAGCAAAGGTCTCCTTCCTCATGGTTGAGTTGGCTGGATTGAGTAGAGAAACAAATCCAATGAGACTTATATATGTACAAGAATACATAAATATATGTATATGTATTTATATCAAGAAGCTTTAAAAAGTGTGACTTGAGTATTCTTTGAGTACACATGTCCACAAGACCAAAGCTTGTCCATAAGGCCCTCTTCAGACTCATGCAGCCACATGTATTAAAAAAAATACAGGGAGATCACAGGCCAGTGGGTGTAAAGTCCTGTGGATCCACTAGTGGCAGAGCATCTTCAGGGCTCTGGCAGGCCTCCAGCAGGTGTTCAAGGGACTCACCAGCAGGAAATGAAGCAGAGAGAGGAGGGGGTTCTCAGAGCCTACTTTATGAGGAGGTCATACCCACAAGTAGGCACCATTAGATTGTGGCCTGCGTAGCAGTCTAGATTCCACCCCTACACTTCAGGTTGGCATGAAATCATGTAACTGCCACAGTGGCAGAGGAGTTGAACCACCAAGTAACAGTTTGATGCTGACCCAACACCAGCACCAAAGTTCCTTCCTTATGTGATAGATCTTAAAAGAGCCTAATGCTCAAGGTGTGTGTGTGTGTGTATATATATATATATGGTATATAAATAAATATATATATATATATTTTTTTTTTGGGGGGGAACATCACAACCTCTGGTGGTCATGGATGCTGGCTACCAAGTACTGCTCCTGATAGCTGCAGCTGGATTTGAACCGCCAAGCCTGTGGGCCGCAGCCCCTCACTCAACCACTTATGCCACCAGGGCTCAGCCCGATATATTATTTTTAACTCGCAAAAATGTTCGAATTTTGGTTTTAAGAATATGAGAGGAATAATTTCGGTTTAAGGTTTGTTTAAAGATTATCCCCAGGCAGTATCTTATAGAGAAGATCCAGCTTCCCTAGATTCAGCAAGTTTCAAATCCATAAAATATCGAAATTCCGATGAATGTTCCCCCATTTTATCTGAATCCTTCTATTGAGCTCTTCACGTCACGGACACTGACTTTCAATTACTCCTTTGTCTGCTTGCTCTCCTTCATGTCCCTCTGCTGGCGCCATCTTTAGCAGAGAAATGGTCTCAGAGGTGCTTTTCCTCTTTGTTCTTCGTCCTCTCCCCTTCTTTATTCTCATTCCATGTGTCAGAAATCTCATCCAACTCAGAGGCTTGGTCCACAATTACTTGGATGGCGGACTCCCATCACAAAGAAGGTAAAAGCTCTACATAGCAGTCGATCTAATTAGGAGCTAGCATGCCCTACGGCAATGCTTTCGAGATGTACTTAAGAATGAAGTTAACTAACTAGAGAAAAAAGCCTCCTATATGCAAGAAAGCATAATTAGGAACAAGCACTGTGTCGTTACAAATATCAACTACATAAATAATATTTCACTGGATTAAACGATAGAACAAAAATTACAGAAAAGGAGAAGTGTTTCAATCTTGGGGTAATTAGCTATCCAATTTATTGTTACTATTCAAGAGGTGAGTGAAAAATTGCTTACTTTGTTATGTACACATGCTTACATTCTCTGAAGTAACAAAGAAACGATCAGCTCTACAACCTAATTGAAAAGAAATAAGAGCAAGAGTTTATTTATTTTTTTCTTTTTGGGCATCACTGCCCTCTGGGGTTCTTGGGAGCTACCCAGCGCTGCTCCTGAGAGCTGCTGCTGGATTTGAACCGCCAAGCCCCGGGCCGTAGTCCCACACTCAACCACTGACACCACTGGGGCTCAGACTGGCAAAAGTTTATTTTAAAAAAGAGTGGGACTGAACCCCGGGGGCGTAAATGGCTGAGTGCGGGACTGCGGTCCACTTCCTTGGCGGTTCAAATTCAGCAGCAGCTTTCCAGGAACAAGGCGGTGCCTCCTACTCCCACCAGGGTAGCGATGCCCATTAAAAAAAAAAAGGAGAGAAGAAATCTTTTATAAAAGGAGGGGAAAGTTGGAAAATACGAAATGAGATGAAAGAAAGAAAGAAATGCGAATCTAACAGTAATCATGATCACTTCAAGCTGAAAGATGATCAGATTTCAAAGGAGGAGAAAAGATACTCTGGTGACACGCTGGTGGAGACTGACTTCTAGAGAGGAGTGGGGCAAGGTGAACCCACCAGTCGGTGCACAGAAGGTAAATGTGGGGGTCTGCTTCATTTGAGAAAGTCCGAGTATTTCCCTGGCAAATAAGTATGTTATAGAGACTGCAGGCATGAGTGTGAGGAGGCAGGCCTCAGTCTTTGACCTTCCCTCCTGAAAGCATCTCCAAACACGGGCTGGTTTTGAACTCAGTTAATAGAAGCCACGGAGAACCTCTCCACCTAGGAATGCCCGTAGTAGTGAAAATCTCCACAATATCTACTTCCAATTGAACCATAGCGAAGGAAAGAAACAGAACTTTCTAAGATGTCAGCAAAGGGGTGCCCAGCAACTTAGGATGAGAATAACATGGCCGGAGCCATAGAGGAAGATCGATGCCTGGAAAGAGATGCCCATGCGGACTTATCACTAGCGTTGTAGCTAGAAAAACAATGGGAGGTTGAGAAGGAGTGAGTTTTATGAATGGACCACCTTTAAGAGATTGGAGAGAGATATTTTCCAGTGTGGAAGAGGAAGAAAACCACTGTGAGATAGGACCAAGCACAGAGGAAAGCAGTTGCAGTTCTCAAGAGACCTAACTAGCAAAAGAGAAAAAGCCATGTTCTATGTCCTCAACTTTACCAAAAGCAGAGGTGAATAAGCCATCAGGAAGACCCTTGTCAGGAATGTTTTCTTTTCAGAAGAGGTCTGAAGGTTTGGGTCCAGTTGAACATAGAATAACTGCTAGATGATATAGTAGACAAGAGAACTCATCGACGGCAGACTACTACCACAAGTGGAGGAATTTTGATGGTAACCACTGTGGTCCAAAGCCTGGAAACTCAGGGACCATGACTATTGACATAAATTGTGCTGGAAAAAAGACAGGGATGACTGGAAAAGGAGTTTGAGACCTTACAGGGACAAGGAGCCACGCTCGCATTCAACAAAGGAGGAAGCTGCATTCAAGCTGTGAAACATATCTTTGTTGAATGAAACATTTGAGTGAGCAAAATTTAATAGCCCCCAAGCCCTGTACTTTTTTGGCAAAATGCTAAATTTTAGAAAGTTTTTTTTTTACTTATTAAATTATCTAATATACTAAACACCCCCCAAACAAAAATGTACATGTTTATGTCACAAAGGAAAACTACAAAAGTGGTTAGAGTTCTATGGGGACCTTGTTTATTTTGTGTTATGGAGTTCAGGTGTTTATGGGGAAAATTTCTTGGAAATTCAAGAAAGTTAAGTTGAAAATAGTCGCAAGGCTAAATAACACATTTTAATTTTGAAGGTTTTTCACATATATATGTATATGTTTTATATATATATATAAAACAACCTGAAAAACTAAAAAACTAAAAACAAAAACTTTTGATTTGTTTTTAAAGATTTTGTGATTGTTTAGACAGAATATTTCCTCTATTTGATTTCTTTGGTTTCCCGCACAATATGAGGAAAGCAAAAAGATAGAAAAGGATCATTTTTATGATACTGATGTTTAGTGTATGTATCCTTTGTTCAGTGTCTAGACTTTGCCACGGTAAACCCTGGTCTTCAGAAAGATGAGCAAATCTCTTTGTTGCTGTCACTTATGCTTTCATTGTGTTTGATGTAAAAAATGCACGACTGTTTCTTCAGTAGAGATAGGAAAAAAAGCACCAATAGGATATCTGTTTGGGGTTTTAAGATTTATAAGACTGGTGGCGTAAGGGGCGTAAGTGGATGTGTGTGGAACTGTGGCCCATGGGCTTAATAGTTCAAATCCAGCAGCAGCAAGGCTGGGTAGCTCCCATGACCACCAGAGGGCAGTGATGCCTACAACCAAAAAAAAAAAAAAAAGACAATGTGCAACTAATTTTTCAGAAGAGATTAGGTTGATCTCACTGTAAATCTTTAGTTAGGAGCTTAACAAAAGATATGCCTGGAAGCAAAGAATAGTCTTGGTCTAAACTCAGTACATGGAGGGAGTAAATGTGTTTTCAAAGTTGTCTGCTAGATCTGTGAAGAAAGCAACAGGGTGGTGAAGAGCTACCTGAGATGGAAAGCTAAAAAAAACATAGTGTAGGTCTGTTCTTGGGGAAGAGTGTAGTCTTCAAATCTAGTCTCTAAAATGATCTCTAAATGTATACTTATTTAAATAGATCAGATCCCTTATATATTTTGGCAATAAGTTTAATAATCCCCAAATCCTGGACTTTTTTTTTGACAAAATGCTAAATTTTAGAAGGTTTTTTTTACTTATTAAATTACATAATACACTAAACACCCTCCAAACAAAAATGTACATGCTTAGGTCACAAAGGAAAAATACAAAAGTGGTAAGAGTTTTATGGTGACCTTGTTTATTTTTGTGTTATGGAGTTCAGGTGTTTATGGGGAGAAAAAGTTTCCCTACCTCCAAAGGAATACAAAATGTTAGTTCATTGTGTCAAGAGAATGTGGATCCTTGAACAGCTGTAACTATAAATTAATAGTAAAATGCCAACATGCAGCATATTATCCCAACTGTAAGTTACAAACCTGGTCATTTTGAAGGTGACCTTTTGGGTTACTATAATGATGAAACCTGTAAGTAGGGATTCATTTCTGTGGAATACGCTATCATTGCTGAATTTTCCTGCAACAAAGCATTAAGATAGAGCTTCTGACTGCCCTGCATCAGATTCTAGACTTCATTATTGTCTCTCGTGATACTTTACATGCTGGTTTGTTTACAATCTAGCCTGGAAAGCTATCAAGAACAGTTTCATGCTTATATCAAAGAATAAAATATGATCCTAAATATCCAATATTTTGAAAGCACTTCAATTTATACAAGATAATATGAAGTCACAGAATTTGAAAATAAATACTGATTTCATTGAGGTCAAGTATCCCTTACAAAACATTTCACAAATGTGAATTCTTATACTTGAACGAGAAACAATACATGATAGACTGATCTTGAGATTGCTTACTTTAAAGCAAAATAAAAGCAACTGAGAGTGATTCAGCCTCTTTAAATTTTTTGTGGAAATATGGGATGATGGTGTTTTAATTTTCTTATTGTAAATATTATTGTACAGAGCTATTGTTACTGCAATCCTTTAACTTTTGA
The DNA here is from genome assembly GCA_004026705.1 of Nesogale talazaci. Taxonomy (NCBI): domain Eukaryota; kingdom Metazoa; phylum Chordata; class Mammalia; order Afrosoricida; family Tenrecidae; genus Nesogale; species Nesogale talazaci. Next base: position 51,066 of record PVJH01014610.1, on the reverse strand, counting down.
AATTGTCCCAAATATTGCCACTAAGTGCATTAAAAATATATATTTGGTCTATCAAATGTCTATTCAGTGTGTGGGAATCTTTAACTTCATTTTCTTTTTAAATAAAAAAATTTCTTTGCTACAATTAAAACTAACTGCTAATGTATTATATAAATACAAACTATGTTTTGTTGGAGGAAAATTTTCCTTTGTTGTAATTGCAGCAATTAATTTTACATTTTAATGTATTGTATTGTTTTGTTTTAAATAGGATTCAACTTAAAATCCCCTTTGCATCAAGATGTATGCAAAAAGCATTGCTGAAGTGCATCACAAATTGAAAATTTGTGTTAAATAAAGACGTGCTTCTCATTATATTCCAAAATTTTTTGAAAAGTGAGATCTATTCTGAAGCTATTCATTATTTTCAAAAAGTAAAATTTTATGGGGTGCATAGTTTCATGTCAATTTTACCTATAAAAGTGCAGTGGTGTAGTGGGCGTGGCCTTCTCAGGAGGAGGTTCCTGGGAACCTTTCTCTCTGCCCTCATCATCCTGCTGGCTGATGCCAGTTGCTGCAAGCTCTGTTATGTGGCTGTCACCATTGGATCCAGACAACTTTGCATATACCAGACTGTGATCTTCCAGCATTCTGCATCATTACATGTGTCTTCGTGAGTCAAAAGAGAGACTTATGGACTTGTATTGCATTTAGGGATTTGATCTGGATTGAGTTGGGAAGTTTGCTTTATATACAATTGCCTCTTGATATAAATCTCTTCTTACATATATATGAGGATCACTTTTTTTTTCAGTCTAGTCAACCCAATCTAATACACAGGGTTAAAAAAAAGAATGCCAAATCGAACAATATTATAGTGAAAATCTTAGATAAAAAAGGGAAATAAGAAGGATCCACATTGGCAAAGAAGTAAACTAATATCTCTGTACAGATTACGAGATTCTACACTAAGAAAATTCCCAAGACTGAGGAAAAAATTATTGGAATTAAGTTAAAGACTCAGCAAAGTGACAAGGTGCAATATATACATATATAATGTAAAAATTAATATTATATAATATAATAATACCTGCATTTATTTTTAAAGACTCTTGTAACTTTTGTAGTAAAATAGTGAATCATGTTCCCTAGAAAATCCTATGGTACAGTTCAACACTGTGTCACATAATTAGTGTGAGTAGGAAATTGACTTGATGGCACATTAAAAAGCTGTTTTGAAGCATCTAATTTGCCTAATTATTTTTCTTCTATTTATATTATGAGGGAAAGAGTCTATAGAAATTTTACAAGGGAAAATTAATAGCATTTTTAAGAAATCAATGTCTCAGTATTTTGCTTATCAACATACAAACCTCAATCAGCTTCTTTGACACAAACAAAGAGAACTCTGAGAAGAAACCAAAACAATACTATTTAGAGGAGCCACCCAAACATGAGATACTTAAGAATAAGACTCAGTAGATAGACAAAAGACATATGGATAAACTTCAAGAAGCCAACAAAGAGTTATATAAATGGAAGTATATACCATCATTATGGAGGAGAATAATAACCTTGTGAAAATGCTAACTACTACCCAAAGCAATCTACAGATATGATGCAATTCTAAGACAGATCCAACTTTATGTTTTAAAGAGATGGCAACTTTATATGAAAAAAAAGAGAGAGAGAACTCAGATAAGCAAAATGTTACTAAAGAAGAACAAAATATGAGACCAAACACAAAACAGGAAATCTCACAATCTCAAAACTTACTACACAATAACAATAGCCAAAGTAGCCAGCCTATAGGTACAAGAAATGGGCACAAAAATAAATGGAACAGAAGCAAGAAGTCAGAAGTAAACTGACAGAACTGTGGACAGCTGATCTTCACCAAAGGGCCCAAATATATTACATTGAAAAGAGACAAAAAATAAAAGAAAAGAAAAGAAAGGAGGCAGTCTCTTGAACAAATGTGGCTGGGGAAACTGGATATCCATGTCTAGGAAAAAGTGAAGCAGGACCCGCATCTCACACCATATAAAATAATGGACAGAGGATGGATCAATACCAAAACGTAAAACCTAAACTATAAAGATCATAATGAAACAGTTGCAGGAAACTGGAGGTCCAAAATAGATGCTATATATATATACTATCAAACATAACTAAAGACACACAAGCAAGAAAAGTCAAATGAGAGGACTGTGATAGCCAAAAAATTAGGCACTTACATGTATGAAAGTTTACCAAAAGGATAAATGGGAACCTACACATTAGAGAAATATATTTTTGACAACAGCATATCACAAAAGGAACTGATGTCTAAAATTGATAGAAAACAATAACACTTCAACAACCAACAGATAATGCAACTAAAAATGGGCAAAGAACATAAGAGATACGTAAATAATGAAGACATTTATTCAGGAAACCAACAAACATACGAAGACGTGCTAGAAATCATTAGCTATTGTGGTTGTTAGAAGTGTTATCTGACATGAAGTAGAAAGGAACACAATATTATCTGCCCTGTGCAATCCTCACAATAGCTGTTATGTTTGCGTCTGTTGTTACTGTCACTGAACTATTCTCTTGTTGAAGATGTTCTTTTCCACTGACCTTCTATTTTGCCAAGCATGATATCCTTTTGCAGTGATTGGTCTCTCCTGAAATCTCGCCCAAGTTACTTGAGACAAAGTCTTGCCATCTTCACTTTTAAGAAGCAGTCTTGCTTCTTCCGAAAAAAAAAAAAATGTTCTTCTCTGGCAATGTAGGGTACTTCCAATATTCTTCACCAACACCATAATTAAAATGCATACATCTTCACCAGTCTTACATCTTCATGAACAAGATTCCCTGAGCATATGACAGGATTGGAAATATTAATTTGGAGCCCTTGATTTTAGGATGCCCAATGAATATAGGCCTAAGATAACCAAATATTTATTTTATTAATGCCCTCCTTGTTTTTGTATGGTGCATATTCATCTTGTCAGAATGGTTCTGAGTTTGTGAGTGTTATGGAAAATTTTTCACTATCACCAGTCCCCATTGTTTGTGCAAATACTGGTCAACCATTCATTCATTGCAGTCTGAAAAAAAAATGATGTGGACACATCTGAAGAGCTAGAGGAGATCGAGTTATCCACTATCAAATAGTCACGATCAAGCTGCAGTTCAAGAAAAGAAGAGTGTGACCCAAATAGAACAACCCAACACTGTGCCCGTTGCAGCACCACTCCCACACAGCGGCTAACACTTCTATGAACAAAGTTGGCTGCAGATTGACATAAGAGAGGATGAGGTACTTTATTTTAATAGATACGAATATTTATTTCATAGCACACTCAAAATCAATCTCAGATAAATTAGAAATCATATGTGATATTTTAAGAGAATTTTGAAAAATGCATTAATGATCTTGCAAAATGTAAGCATTTACAAACCGCAAAGGCATTAAGCATGAAAGAAAACATTGATTGTTCTAACTATAGACCTCCCTGTCATCAAAACACAGCTCATACACATTTAGAAGACAAGCTAATCATTGAGAGACTAAAAACCTAACAAACTGACATTGTAGAATATAGGACGTACTCCTGTGCATCAGTAAGACTGTAACAAATAGCCTAATTTGAAAAATGGACAAGACCTATGGACAGGTCACAGAAAAGAATACTTCAATAAGCTAAAAAGTATATTAAGAGATGATCAATTAATAGAAAGTAAAATTCAAGTCAAAGCTGTAAAGGGTTAATGTTTTATAGTCAGTAAATTGATGCATTGGTATGTTATGGGTCTACAACAACTTAGAAATATGCATCTGGATTATCCAATAATAGTAAAGCATGCAGAACCCCCAATTCAGCAATTTCACTCAAGGTATATGCCTTTCTAAATTCTCAATTATGAGCACCAGGAATCACATCTAAGAACTTTCATAGTAGGATACATTGTAACGCTCCTCTCCCCCTGAAAAAACCCACAACTACAACAGTAACCCAAACCAACTGTAGAAAATTATATGCTAAAAGAAGGTTGAATGAATAGACTGAAGTATAGTTATATAAACATATAAAACTTATGAATAAAATCTAACTACATGCATCAGCCCAGAGACATTGCCATAATTGTTAATGAAAACAATGCAAAGTGGAAAGAATTATGGATTATACTTTCGTGCTATGAAATTCAAAAAGATTTGCAACTTAACAACAGACTTTTTTTGGGTGGGGCATCACTGCCCTCTGATGGGAGTGGGAGGCCCAGCCTTGCTCCCAGAGAGCTGCTGCTGGATTTGAACTGCCAAGCCAATGGGCCACAGTCCCACACTCAACCACTACATCACCAGGGCTCAGCCCAACAATAGACATTTTACAGGTACCTTACAACTTTAACCAAAGTCAATAAATGATTGACACATCAATACCACTGATTGTGAGGAAATGATACAACAAAAAATATTTCAAATGTTCTATTTATTTTTTAAATCATTTTATTGGGGGCTCATACAACTCTTATCATAATCCATGCATCCATTCACTGTATGCCAAGCATATTTGTACATTTGTTGCCATCATCATTCTCAAAACATTCTTAAACTGATAGTGAATAAATTGATATTTATTTTATTATGCTTATTGTCATAAATTATAAGTTTAATATTATTTTATACTAATCTCAATTATTTAAGTAAAAAATTTTATAACAAACCCAAAGAGGTTCTTTGCAAATTATTAAAGTTTTAGAATTAATAATATATAGCAATAAATTATGAGTGTGAAGTTGTCTCCAATTAGTTCACTATACTATGACTGCATTAAAGAGGTAACCAATAGCTTTACAAAATAGAAAAGCTGAAGGATAGATGAACAAACAGTGCTTTTACTCAATGCATGCCCTCCCCAAACCTCTTATCCAACTTCTGATTTACTTCAATGCTGGAAAGCCGATAGGATGTGTGATTCAATATCTTAGAAGTATGTGTTTAATAAAAGACTACCTTCATGGAGGAGGGATTTACCAAGAAGGCTCTGATTTGCCTAGACAGTGCATGCTGTTGTCCCCGCCTGGGTGCCCTCAAGTGAGCTCTGGCTCATAGAGAAAGAAACACTGCACAGGTCTCTGCCATCCTCACAATTGTGCCTATGCTTAAACCCACTGTTTCAGCCACTGTGTTCATTCACCTCATCAAGGGCCTTCCTCTTTTTCGCTGCCCCTACACTTGACAAAACGTGATGTGTCTTCAGGGGTTTGTCTCTCCTGACAAGATTTCCAAAGTAAGTAATTTGAAATGTTGCAATCCTTGCCTCTAAACAGCACTCTGGTCTCATTTCTTCAAATACAGAGAAGTTTGTCTTTTAGCAACAGTCCAGGGTACTTTAAATATTCTTCCCCAGCACCACAATTCAAATGAATCTATTATTCTGAGGTCTTTTTTCACTAAATGTCCAATTTTCACATGCATTTGATGCAATAAAGAATAAATACCATGGGTTGGGTCAAGTGCACTTCAGTCCTCAAGACGCTAAAGAGGTCTTATGCAGCAGATTTACCTAATGCAATATGTCTTCTGAACTCCTGACTGCTGCTTCCCTGAACATTGATTGCGGATCCAAGTAAGACTAAAATCCTTGACAACTTCAAAAGCATTTTAAAAAATCAACCAAGGTGCATACCAAACTCTACAGTTGTTTGAAGTGACTATGCAAAAAAAATATAACCGTGTGGATCATAATAAACTGTGAACCACATTGCAAAGAATGGGAATTCCTGACACTTGCTGGTGCTCAGACAGAACCTGCATAAAGATGAAGTAATAATCCTTCCAACAGAACACGGGGAGGCTGCCTGCCTTCAAATCAGGCAAACTGCCCATCAGCTTTATAGTTTTCAACATACTGACCCATTTATAAGCTGCGCAGAAAAGCAGAGAAACGTGGATTATATGAAGAACATGTGCCATCAAAATTAGAAAAAGTCTCATTAATGACCTGCCCATGGCACAGCTGTTGTTGCCGAGAGCAGGAAGGACTTCAAGCACATTCTCACAAAGGTCAAAGACCACACCTTGCAGTGTGGACTGTGCATCAACATAAATACAATCAAACCCTCACAACTAGACCAGTGGAGAAGAGTTTGAAAATGTCGTGCATTTCATATCAAGTGGATCCAGCAATCAAGGACACCAAAAACTTCAATACATTTGGTAAATCCACTGCCGAAGGAGTCTAACGGGTACAGAACCACAGTTCACTTGCAGAACCAAGGTGAGCCTGACTCAAACCACAGTATTTTCAAGTGCTCTTAGACAAGAGAAAGCCAGATAACGAATAACGAAGAGCTGAGGTGATGGTGCTGTGGTGTTCCCCAAGGCTCTTGAAATGACTGTGGACGGTTGGAAGAGAGAACCAATTTGTCGTGGACGAGCTTAGAGTCAGAACTCCTGAAAAAAGGAGGTTGGTGATACTCTCTCCCACATACTTTGGATGTGCTACCAGGGGGTTCCAGTCCTTGAAAGAAGACATGATGCTTGGTGAAGTAGAGGGTCAGTCCAAAAAGGACTATCAATGAGGTGGGCTGACACGGAGTGGGCAACAGTGGGCTGGCATGCAATCGTTGTAAGGATGGAGCAGGACCGACCAGCAGTTTGTTGTGCTGCAAGTCGGGGAAACATGAAAGCACCTAAGAACAACAATAAAAACAGTTGCCCCAAAGAGGATATACCAAAGAAAGAGGTTCAATAGGAAGGGCGAATCTGAACTCTTCACAGCAAGTGTGGCATGTCGAGTTTCTAGACTTTTGTCTACAAGACAGCGGCTACAGGCGGCACCCACTGTTCTGAAATAATTTCAAAAGAAATCAGGTCCTAATGGTTGGAGATGGAAGTGTCTGAGAGAGCTGTAGTAGTTATTCTTATAACAGATCTCAAATTTGAAATAAAAAGGAAGTCCCAGGTGACTTTATAGAAAACCTTTTCCCATTCTCTATGACCACAAAATACTTAATAGTGAGATAGGCTCATACTTATGCTTCTTTTAATGTAGCTGATAATTTGTTGATAAAAATTATCCAGATTAAGTGAGCTTTAAAGGACCTCAAGTAAGCAAGAAAATAAACTTTGCGACTGTTGCATGCAGACAAGATCATTTTTAATGCAAATGTAGAAAATTTTCTAAGTTCACATTATATAACAAAATTATTATTTCATGAATTTGGACTTCAATTATCCCATTATTTATTGAATTGATTGGGGTAAATAATGCAACAATAAAAACTGATTAAGTGTCAGCAATGGAAGTAAATTTTGACAGATTACAGAGTATTATAGATGAATGGAGGTAGTATTTAGCTTATTTGTTTTCTCAAATAATTTATTTTATTCTCATGTTGTTGAAATAGACACAGTTGAGTCCACTCCAATCCAACAATTTCTAAAGGTACAATTAAATGATATTGATTGCACTCTTGAGTTGTGCAAACACTCTCAACTTACTTTTCTGGGTTATTCCTATTTTAGTACAAGTAGAACCCTGGACCTCAATGCTAATCCATTCTAGAATTGAGATGTCATGCAGTTGAGTTCCAAATCAATTGTTCCAAAGAAGAAATAACTGAAAATATATTAATCTACTCTCCAACACCAAGTTTTTACTCCAACTTTGCCTTTTTTAATATAAAACATTACAGAGAAGTTTCAAAGTAAGTAAGTTCAGTGTTGAATAATACAATTTAAATAAGAAACACAAAAAGCTTAAAAGAGGTTTTGACAACTACAGTATGGCCTATACCTTGAGACTGATGAGGATCTGGATCTGTGGACACTGATGTGGAGCGGAGGTATGGAGAGAGAGTCATTGTTCAGAAGAGGAATCTCCTTCTAGAAAATTCACTGGCAGCTGCTTTTAAGGAGCTTTCCCCTTCTTTGTTTTTTTCACTAGGCTGACTTTTTCTTTTAAAAAAAATCTGCCTAATGTGGTCTGCTGTTGGTGTTTCCTTAACTGTTTTCAAAACCGTTTTCAAATTCTCATCAACAATATCAATAACAACTGTTAACCAGTTCCAGATAATGATGATTCTTTTCAACAAACCCATATTTTTATGTAAAAACAGCAGAAAAAGCCACAAAACTAAGAAAATCATAGCAAAATGCTTGGAACACATCTGCAAAAGGTTTCAACAGCAGATGGTAACAATGCCAACTAACGGTGAGTGACTGAAACATGTCAGATTCTGATGTTTTCTTTGAGCTCTGATTCAAAATTTTCTCATCATTTCATGTAAAACCTGATTATGTCTAGTGCTAAAGTGGTCAACTACTACAGTTCACTAAGTTATTCCTTTCCCTTTAGCATACACATAATGTCCGTGATGTTTCTTACCTAATTTCCTACCTTGCCAATATATCATAAAAGGACATTCTTCATTAAACTCACCAACCAAACTCATAGCCATCAAGTCAATTCATAATGACGCTTAGGACCACATAGGACAAAGTCAAAAGGATCTTATGGGTTTCCAAGACTTTAAACGTTTACAAGAGTAGACATGCTCATCTTTCTTCCCAGAGCGGCTGCTAGTTTGGAATGAGATATGCCCACATACCTTGAGGTTAGCAGGCCCATGTGCAGCCTGCTATGTCACAAGAGCTTGATATAAGCCAGCTGTTCTCAACCTGTGGGGCTCGGCCCCTCTGGGGGTTCCCTTCGGGACCATCTAAGACCATCATTGGAAAACACATGTTTCCAATGATCTTAGGAGCCAAGAGACTGCTCCTCTATCCATCTGTAGGTGGTTCTGCCCACATTCAGATATGCCCTCATAAAAGTACCCAGCATGATAACATCATCCCGCCAACTCCATCACATATATATCCTGTACAAAAATGCAGGTGTTTGTGATGGGATAAATGTACTTATGTGAACCAGACACACATATGTAAAGAGCAGCTACTGTGTAGAAAGCAGCTGCTGTGTTGAAAGCAGCAGTATTGGCAGTAAAATAGCACTTTATGAATAATAATTACTAGTTAAGTACTGTGAAATTATCAACTACTGCAAAAAATATTTGCACAATGGGAACTTAATCTGAATGTTGATTGTCCTTTTATATTCAGCTATGGTTGGTGTGAATACTTTGCCCTAGTGATAGTACCATGTGTGTAAAGAAACAATAACACAGAGAATGGTAAATCCTAGGAGACTTTAATTAACTGCATTGACTGAACTATGCAATGCATCATATTTTATATTATGAAAGCTACTGTTACATATTATTTTCATTAGCAAACCATCACATGGTAATGGATTGTGTAGAGAAGAATACTAAGAAAAGAAAATAGTGAGATTTTTACAGTATGGTTTTGCCTCAATAATTACAGCAGGAATTGAGAAACCATAATATATTATTTGTTGTGAAGTTCTATCAGGCAAATCTATGACGCCAAACAAACTAAAACGCCATTTTGATAGCAACATCTGAGCTTTACCTGCAAGGATACCAACTATTTGAGAAACAAAACTGATGGACCCAAGAAAGCAGACTTAACACTGGGGTCAAGTATTATTAACAACATGTAGCAGTCATTGAAGCTTCATATTTGTTGGCACTTAGAATCACCAGAGCTATGAAACCTCACACCATTGCTGAGGAATTACTGCTGTCAGGGGTCAAAGACTTTGTTCGAGTTATGGTAGGAGTTGATTTTGTAACAAATTCAAGTGCAATTTCTTTATCTAACGACACTCTCTGCAGAAGAATGGATGACATGCCTGATAATATTCTTGATCAGATAATCCAAGAATTAAATCTGCTCCACTTCCACTATTTAGCATACAAATTTATAAATCTACAGCCATTGCAAACTGTTCATAGTTACTGGTTTATGAGAGGTATCTTAATGATGCAGACTTTAATGATGAATTTCTGCTTTGCAAACCTCTTCAAATGACAACTACTGCATGAGGTATATTTGACACAGTTGGTTCAATTCTGAAAGACCATAAGATCTCTTGGAAAAAGCTTCTTTGGTGTTTACACAGATGGTGCTCCAGCTATGGTAGAATGTCCATCTGCATTTCAACATTTGGTACTTAACGAGTCAACAAAAGTCATCAGAACTTGATTCATCAACAAATATCAGCTATGAAGATGCTGCCACAAGAGTTACAAGAAGTAATGAAAAGTTTCATAAGTTCTGACAATTTTGTAAAGATGAACACTTTAAACAGTTGACTGTTTTTGCAACAGTGTGAGTGGGATGCATTAAATAATGTTCTGCTATTTCACACTGAAGTGAGATTGTTGTCAAGAGGAAAAGTCTTAAAGCGTGTTTGGAGCTTTGTGAAGAACTCAAAACATTTTAAAATCAGACAGCAAGACCACAATGAAGCAACTTTTATGGATAAAAGTGAACTGCAGAAAATAGCTTACATGGTTGCCATCTTTGCCATCTTGAATGAGCTAAACGAGTTAAATTTATCACTACAAGGACCAAATGCAACATGCCTCATTTTTTCTGAAAATATCCTATCATCCCAAATGAAACATTAGCTTTGGCAATGCACAGAGAAGACCAGATGGCCAGCTCTACTGTGAGACACAATGTCCCTTGCTGACCCATGGCCCTATGGGGAACAACACTGGGGACACAGTCTCACGATTGTACCCGGTCTGACTCTATCACAAAGAGGAAATGACTGAGGGCGTGCAGCAGAAGAGCAGGGGGAACAGAACAGAGTTCATTTTTAGAGGTCAACAAACAGGCCCTGGACTACTTACAAGTTTTTATTTAGTATTATTATTTTTAAATATTTATATATTTTTTCTGGACACTTTTTTTCCTGGACATTGTAGCCTTTGTTTTGTTTTATTCTGTTGCTTTCTCTTGCTATATCTTGTTTTTTTGTGCATATTATTATCTCTGCAGCTCTATCTAGGTAAGATAGGATGGATGATCAGTCTAGAGGAGAAAATGACAGGACTGATGGTTCCCTAGGGGATATGGGAGAGGGGGGTGTGGTGGAAAGCAATTGATGTTGATCAAGCAATCCAATGACAAGGAAACCACAAGTGGTCCAAAATCAGTGGCAAGGAGGGTGTGAGAGACCTGATAGGGATTGATCAAGGGTAGGGTAAGTAAGAAAAATGACTGAAATCCAAATGAAGGATAACGTGACAGTAGGACAAGAGGATAGTAAAACAAAATAGAGGAAATAAATAGGGGACAAGGGCATTTATAGAGGTTGAAATATAGGCATGCACAGAGGTAAGTATATTTATATATGATGATGGGAAAATAGATCTATGTGCATGTGTTTATAGGTTCAATATTAAGGCAGCAGATGGACATTGGGCCTCCACTCAGGTACTTCCTCAATGCAAAAACACTTTTTTCTATAAAATTATTATTCCAAGATGTTCACCTTCCCAACACGATCGCTGAAGTTAAATGTGTGCATACATAAATGTGGTGAAGAAAGTAAACGGTGCCCGGCTATCAAAAGATATAGTATCTGAGATCTTAATGGCTTGAAGATAAACAAGCGGCCATTTAGCTCAGAAACAACAAAGCCCACATGGAAGAAGCACACTAGTCTATGTGACCACGAAGTGTCAAAGGGATGAGGAATCAGACATTAAAGAACATAAATCACATCATTGTGTGTCCACCTTCACATTAGGATCATTGAAGATAAATGCATGCATACACAAATGAGGTGAAGAAAGCTGATGGTGCCCAGCTTTCAATAGATATAGCATATGGGGTTTTAGAGGTTTGAAGGTAAACAAGCAGCCATCTAGCTCACATCTAGCAAAAAAGCTCACATTGTCAAAGCACACTAGCTTGTGTGACAATGAGGTGTCGAAGGAATCAGGTATCGGGGATCAAAGAGCTAAAAATTAAAGTATTAAAAATGAGGAAGAGTAGAAGTTGGGGGCACAAACCCAACTGTAGGTAATGGACTTCCTCTTACAGAGGGGTCACAGGGAGAAGACGAACCAGTTAGGTTGCAGGTGTAGTATAACAGTGATGAACATACAACTTTCCTCTGCTTCTTCAATGCTTTCTCCTCTCCACTATCATGATTCCAATTCTACCTTATAAATATAGCTAGACCAGGGGATGTATATGGGTACATATAGGAAACAGAAACATAGGGAATCCAGGTCAGATGATCTCTTCAGGACCAATGGTGAGAATGTCGATACTGGGAGGGTGGGGGTAAGGTGGGGTAGAACGAGGGAACCTATTATAAAGATCTACATATAATCTCTTCCTTGGGGCATGGATAAGGGAGAAGTGGATGAGGGGAGACAGTGGCCGGTATAAGATATGACAAAGTAATAATAATTTATAGATTATCAAGGATTCATGAGTGAGGGCAGTGAGCAAGGGAAAAATGAGGAGCCAATGCCAAGGGCTTAAATAGAAAACAAATGCTTACACAATGCGAAGGGCAACAGATATAAAAATGTGCTTGACATACAATGGATGGATGTATGGATTGTGATAAGAGGTGTAGGGCCCCCAATAAAATGAATAAAAGGAAAAGAAAATGTACATGTTGATTACCTTATCTGCTTTCTTTGAGGAACAGACATTGAATCAGACAAAAGGATTATGATGATAAAAGTGTTCTGTGAAAGAACACTTGCACATGCTTGTGGTCAAAATTTCATCATACTTTCAAAATCTACCTGACGTCCTATTTACACTTTCCAGAAGCACATTCACGGTCAAAGTTGAAGATGTTCCTGAGACAGTACAGGAGGAGTTCACTGAACTTATTAATAGTGATGCAGTGAGAACTGATTTCTCTACATTGCCAGCTCTGAAATTCTGGATAAAGGTTTTGCAGTCATATCCTTTTCTGTCTGAGACTGTGTTGCACATTCTTCTTCTATTTCCAACATGTCTTTGTGAAACAGGGCTCCCAGTTTGCTGGTGATCAAGTCTAAATACAGCAGTAAAGTTGTGGAAAATGATCTTTGTTGTGCTCTTGCAAACACTGCCCCAAGAATTTCTTATGTGGTATGGAAGAAGCTATCTATATCAACTTTTTCCCTGATGTTGACTTTTTATGCATATTGTCACAAAACATAACAATGTAGCTCATTGTTTTTATATTAAGACTCTTACCTATGCTACACCATGCTTCAAGGCAAAATTTCATTTCTTTGTCATTAGAAGTAAATATTTCAAAATATAGCATTACACATTGTTTTTGTGATCAATCACAATGCTTTAATTATACACGATTTGTAACAATGAAAACATCCTGCATATCAGATATTTACATTATGATTCATAATAGTAGCAAAATTACAGTTATGAATAGCAACAAACTAATTGTATGGTTGGGGGTCACCACCATATGAGGAACTGTGCTAAAGGGGTCACAGCATTAGGAAGGTGAGACCAATAATAGGAGCTAAATTATTGGCTTATAAATTACTTACTCAAAAGTACAGTGAGACAGATCTTGAATTCAGATGTAAAATGAAGATGAGGATGATCACATAATAACACTAAGCACTGACGTCATAAAATGGGCACGGGATGTCTTGAATGGTATTTGAGCTCTAGAGTTTCGTATTCCAACTTTGAAATATGAGTTTGGAAAGTGCAAATAGATGCTGATACAAATTTTTAAGTAATAAATAATAGGATTATTAACTTTGAGTGAAAAATTTTAGGAAGCATGTGCCTTTCAGCAAAATTGACAATGTGCTGCTGAAAAGTGGCATTGGAATGGGGAAGCTCATACAGTAGGAATGGCCTATGGCTTCCCAGAACACCAGGCTTGCTTATGAAATTCTCAGAATGAATCATTATCAAGGAATCATATCTTCAACCACCCCACAAAAATGTTCACCATTTCCCACTGCAATGTTTTCAGGTTTGCATGTGTATAGCACTATGCATCTATGCATATAACATGTGAGAGTGTATTGCTCAATAATTGAGACATAGAGTTTTAATTTAAATTGATTGCATGCTATGTTATGGGAAAGGAGGACTACTAGTTTTAAAAATTCTAAGAGTTATAACCATCATTCTACATTAATGCATCCCAATGTGCTAATTACTGAAGCAATCTGAGCAGTTGTTTAAAATGCAAGAGCAATTTAGAGAGTTAAATACAGAACAGTACTATCAGACCATCGATTTTCTTGTTTTTTTATGTTGTGAGTCTCATGTACAACTTTTCTTTATATCGTTATTTTTTAATACTTGCATCCATTCAATAGCCCAAGGGTCATATGAAAAAAATATTTCACAGTGCTCTTCAATTATCTATCTTTTAGTGTATAAACCAAGGCAGGGTTCAGTTTTAGGTTAATTAATATATAATGCCTTATTTATTTCTTTACAACATATTTCTCAATTTTAATGATGCTCTTAAATTTCATTTGGGGTTTTATTTAATTTTTTGTAAAAAGATTTATAAAATTAGGTGGAAATCACTTAAAATCTGTGATGTTCTTGACACTTATGTAAGTTAAGACTAGAAAATATGAAATGATCTCCCTAAATGACAGTGCTGCAGAAAAGAGCCTGGAAAACACAGCTCAGGAAGAGCAGCTGGTCTCTGACCCACCCACTCAGGGGCAAACCAAGAAGGGAGTGCAAGAGACCAGTAGCCTGGAATGAAGTCCTGAAGCCCCTGAGGAATCCAGGCTAGAGACTCCTGATTCTGGTGGCAGCTCTTCAAATCCCATCTGAACTGGCTGGCCTTTACTCACAAGGGGGCCACACTGAAAGTCTAAAGGTGTAATGGCGGCGGGGTGAGGCGTTTTGGGACTAGATCACTCCATCTTTCACTCAGGAATAGCAATGGGAACTTTTAGGACACACACCTTTCAGATGTGAATGCTAGAGACTTAAAAGGGAGCATGCGTTGTCAGATAAGCAGGACCCAGATAACGTAACCTGGAAAGAAACAGCGACTATGCTGATGGTTTATAACATGCCCCACTCTCTATTTAACAGAGAGATGTTCATCTGCTCAATGTCGGGATTCTTGTAGGACTTGTGACCAACTGTATATTATTTTATCTTTTAAAAAGATAGGCAGGGTAGGCAGTCTTATGGAAACAGTGACTGGACCAATGGTTCCTGGAGCGCATTAGAGGAAAGGAGGAAAAGGAGGTGAGTGGTTAGTCAATAATGATGGGTAGAGGGGACTTAGAAATGTTCTGAAATTGATAGTGAGGAGGGGGGATCTTTTCTGGTTGTGCTTGATCAAATTGTATTGGAGAAAATTAATCAGGGGTGAACAATGAATAACACAATAGTAGGGCAAGAGGAAAAAAAGAAAAAGAGGAAATAAGGAAGAGATATATGCATTATATATTCATATATACAAACACATGTGTATTTGTTTATATATGTACATATGAGCAAGTGTAACACAGATGTAAATGGACTTTGGGCCTCTACTTAAAGCTAGCCTCAATACAAGAATATTTTGTTTTAATAACATGGAATTGCATGATACTTGCCTCCCTGACACAATCACTGAAGACAAAATGTGAACAAAGCAAACATGGTGAAGAAGCTGATGGTGCTTGGCTAATAAAATATATAGCACCTTGGGTCTTAAAGGGTAGTGGTTAAAAAGGGACTATCTAGCAGGGAAACAACAAAACCCACATGGAAGAAACATACTAGCCTGTGTGGTCATGAGGTGTCAAATGGAAGAAGTATCAGAAGTTCAAAAACAAGCAACTAAATCAATGTGAAGAGGTGTGCATATAGTGGAGACTCAAAACCCACCTGTAAGATCATTGCACAGTCCTTCTTAGAGGGGCCACATGGAAGGGATGATAAATCCAGGGTGTAGTATAGCACTGATAAGCCATATAATTATTGCCTAGTTCTTTAATGTTTTCCCCTACTATGGTTTTTATCTATTTTACTACACTAGTCATGTTGGATTTGCATATGTTCATTCGTATATTTAAGAGCATTCAGTACATGAAAACCAAGATAGATGACCCTTCCGAAAGAGTAACAGAAGTTGTACTTCCCTGAGGGTATGGGAAGATAGTTAATGGGGAAGAAATAGGGAACAGGTAACACTGATAACTATATAACCATGCTTGATAGGATTGAACACATAATTGCATGTGAATGGATTTATTGGATTGTGTAAGATATGGAATATATACTATGATAGGAATAAATCAATAAGGGTTCCTCGAAATTAGAGTAGGGGAGGGAAGGGATAAAGGAGACCTGATCTCGAGGAGCTCAAGAAGAAAGAAAATGTTTTGAAACTGATTTAGGTAGCAATTATACAATACTGCTTTATGTGGTTGAACAATAGAATGTTATGGCATCTGTAAGTAATCCCAGTAAAATGATTCAAGAGAAAGATTACAGTGTTGGAAACTCAGAGAGGCAGGGTTTCCCTGTCCTATAGTGTCACTATGATTCTGTACTGATGCAATGGCAGTGAGTTAGGTTTATTTTTAAATGTATGTATAGAGATGGATACCTATATATATTTGAATACACACAAATACATAAGAAACCCTGTAGCAATGGGTAAGAGCTCAGTTGTGCGTAAAAAGACAGTAGTTCAAACCCACTAGCTGCTCTGCAAGATAAAAGACCTAGCGCTATGCCCCTGTAACAACCATAGCTTACAAGATCATATAAGACAATTCTACCCAATAATTATGTCATGATAATCAGACCTGAATCAGCAATATATTATATATATGAGCAAATATATAATATATATTAGTATAATTGTAATCAATGGTCCATTAAATATTGATTAAAATATAAATTATTTTATCAAAAAGTAAATTATTTTTAAATAGTAAAAATATAAAATTTGGAAGAGAAAAAAATCAATAACATATAACTTGTTTCAAGATAAAGCATGGCATTATGTCGCTAGATGATGTCTCACAATTCTAATCGCTTATATTACTTGACACTGCAGTGGCAGTATTTTATGCCAATTCACTGTTAATGATCAAAACTAGAAAGGAGATATTTTTCAAGAATAGTAGCCTGATTATTTCCAGAAGATAGAAAGTGTAATTATAACCTCATAGTACAATATCCTTCCTTTAAGGTTTTCTTTTTTTATTACAGATAAATCTGTCTGAGAGTCTGAAAGGGTATGAAAAGTCAGGAGGACATCCTGACAATGGACATGTGAAGGGTATAATAGGAATACATAGTTGCAGCATAGGCTTTTCACTGTTCACATGAGTAAACAAGAGGAAACAAGAGTGTACATAGTGTTAACAAAAGATATTTAATGGCAGACATATAAATAATCACCTTGACTTGAACTACCCAGTCACTCAGTTTTCATATATTGGGTTCCAGTAACGACACTGTTGCGTACCATCAAGCCAATTCAGTGAGTCCTGTTGGTGGAGTGTTTACACACTGAGCTGTGAGTCACATGGTTGGCCACTTGCCATACACATGAAACCACTTGCATTGCTGAGGGGGTAGAACTGGGCTTTCTGCTCTTAGAAACATTTACAGCCTCAGAAACCCACAGGAGAACTTTACAAGCCACCATAGACTCGATGGCAGTGAGTTCAGAGTTGGGTTTATAACACAGAGTAGAACTGGTCCAGAATTTGTCCTAGATGATATTTTTGATGGGAGAAAATAGGTAGGATTTTCTTGTTTTCTTATGAAACCATTGGATTAACCACTGTGCTCTTAATGACCGAGTTTCCAGAGCTGCTTAGCTGAGTATTACCATGTGAATAGCCACATCTGTGAACTATCGAACAGTTTTACTCCAATCAGTGGAATTCTGCCACTACCCCGAGATGTTTACAAATACTTACATAATTATAATCATGATAGTCCTTAAGAGGTGAAGTTCTACATCCCAGAGGAGCATTAATCAGGATCTCAAATGTGTCATGGAAAAAACCCCCTCCACCCACCCCCTCACCACCTCCCATGCCTCGGCCAAACCATAACAG
This sequence comes from Nesogale talazaci, assembly GCA_004026705.1. Lineage (NCBI taxonomy): Eukaryota > Metazoa > Chordata > Mammalia > Afrosoricida > Tenrecidae > Nesogale > Nesogale talazaci. The sequence continues at coordinate 33,105 of PVJH01014610.1, read as the reverse complement.
CCTTAGAGACTATTTGAGAGTCTGAGTTCTGGATTAAGAGTTCTGGGAGAGAGTAAAATGGACGGTGTTACTATCAGTTCTTAAACTTGCTAAGTTTTTGTTTTCTCATTTGAAAAATAGGCAGAGCAGTAGTATCAGCTTTCTGGGTTTTGTTTTTCTTTTTAATTAAAGAGATGATACTCTGAAGACAAGTAGTTGTGGAATGGAATCAGGAGAAAATCCACAGTAAGTTCATATTAGGAATGTTGGGTAATAATAAAAATATCAGATCATTATTGATTTCGATAGTGGCAATAAACACAGATATTCTTTAGTGGTTACTATATCCTTGATGCTTATTTTTTTAGAAAAATCAAGGAAAATAAATTTCAAAACAACTTTTATGTTGGGTATCTTTATGAAATAGGATTTAAGAAACTTTCACTTTATTATTACTTTTAATGCTATTAATCATTTTAAAAGAAAACGTAAGAGATATATTTAGGATAATAGATTAAAAAAAAAGAGTACTGGTCCATGGAAAGTGCTTGTGTAAACTGTATTGTGTGTATTGTACTTATTTTTATCTTGGATTACCAAGCACTTTTGAGCATATTAATTAATTTTGCCCTCTCACTGTCTTTTGAATTTCACTTGTTAGCTCTTGGAGTGGGTCTTGCCTTTCCAACTTTAACACCCCGTCCTGGGAAGTTGAGAGTGGTGTCCGTGTCTTGTCACAGACCTGCAGGGGGAGTGGCTCTATGGACTTAAATAAAATGTTATTGTGTAAACTCTTAAATCGCTGTCTAACTCATAGTGTTTGGTAAATATTAGATATCTGTATTAGAGGAATAAATGTGTACATAACACATAAATAATAATTTACCCACGGTAAACCGAAATGATCCTTTAACATAGCAAATGAAAAAAAAAACAAAACGATTTCATAGTAGCTATAAATGAAAGAATGTGAAGAGTAGAATAGCCCCAAATGAAGCACGAGTGTTAAGCATGAAAAGCACACAAACTAATATTGGATGATACCTGAGAAGGATGGTGGAGGTGGTGATAGGTACAGGGCAAGAGGGAGGATTCTGATTGATTGTAGTATTCTATTCCGTGACCATTGATTTGTACATTTTGTGGTGATTCAGAAATTTGTCCACATATCATTTGTCCTTTTATGTGTTTGTTACAAAGAAAATAAAAGGACGTTTTCCTCTTCCCTCACCAAACCCCCAAAACCACACCCCAATTGTCACCATCGTGGCATGCTCAATGAAATGGGTTAGTTCTGAGCAAAAAAATAAAAAAAAAAACAACTTTATTAATACTAATTGGTAAACTTCCTTTGTGTCTCATGTAAAATTAGATGTGATACTAATATTTGATCAAAGAGCATAACAGAAGATTGCCATTTGCCTTCAGTGTTGTATGTGCTTAAGCAACTTGATAACGTAAGATAGTGTGCTTTGAGTGAAATGCCAATTATCCATTAAAAGAGTGCTTTATATTATGTAATGTGCATCTGTCTAATTTAGTGTCCCTGGATTAAAGATAAAATGACACGACACCTAAAGTTTTGGGACACAGAGAGAAGTCCCAGGACCCCTGGGAGAGCATGTCCAAGACCTCAGAAGGGACAGAGGTTACTGAGGTCAGATGCACCACTATCAGGGACAGGGAGAATCACAGAACCAAGGCCAATCCTGTGGCGTGACATCTTCTCTGGCTTGAGAGTTAGAACCACCCGCCTTGTGGTTTCACGACTCAATGCCAAACCCACAGCCCCACCAGGGCCCCTTCCATTGAACAATAGCTTGTTCTTCCAGCTGTGTGGCCACTCAACACTCATTTTCTGAATGGGATTCTTCATTCGCAGAAATTCACTGCTCTGAAAACCCTTACCTGCACTTCAGAGGTTCTATTGCCAATTTGATTCCATTTAAGATTTAAAGACTAGTTTAGGACAATTGTTTCAGTGGTTCACCCAATCTCCATGGTTCTGGAATGTCTGGAGTCCAAGAGAATTTTAAATTGCATTTTGAATGTCTCCCTTTTTGATAGGTTTTCTTCTATGAAATCTCTGATCAAAATATTCAGCAAGGATAGTCAGGCAGTGATTCTTCTGCTCTCATGGCAAAGAAGATAGTTGTTCGTGAAGGCACATTTTATGTGCTCCTGTTCCCGACTCTCGTGATCCTGCAGTTTACGAGGGAAAAAAGACCCATTGCTGTGCCCTGAATGTCCATTTTGATGTTTTAAAACCACAAGCATTACAAATGTAATTAGAAATTATAAAAGAAGCACTAAGCAAATTGTTAGGGCAATGAACTTAACTGTCCCATGAAACCATAACCTAACCCTGTTCTATGTTTTGTCCATTTGTTGTCATCACGCTGATTACCTTCATCACACAATTGTTGCCAATTCAGCGTTTTACAGGTGGACAACTGGCTGAACAGAGGCTAGAGTTTAGATGCTCCTACCTACACTACACATCAGACAGTCGAATAGACGCTCCTGCGCCAGTGCACACAAACAACACGAAGCCACAGTGGACTCACCAGATTTCCCTTCCTTTCACTCCAGTAGGAATCCATTCATTTAACAAGTCTTTATCTGAGTGCCTTCACCTGCTAGGTTCTATTCCAAGGAATAGAGAATAACAAATGGTAATCACGTATCTGATGTGAACCCCAATAGAAGCTGGCATTTTGACGGTCTTTATAAGAGCATAAAATCATGTAATTGCTTATAATAGTCCTGGCTAGTTCCAAATATTGATGTATTAACACTTTCAGTTGTTCTGAGAAGGATGAAAGAGTTATAAGCATTTAAGAAACTTTACAGCAAACTCATTTAGCCTAGAGTACTATGGTCATAGTTCAAGCAATCTATGTTTTAGGGCCTGTGGCATAACAGATATAGACTGATAAAGTGATACTTGCTTGCTTTTCAAAAGATGCATTTATTATTACATAAAATATTGTGAAACTGTGCAGTGCAATTATATGTTTGGTTATTCCTGGGTGGTGGGATTATAGAAAATATTAATTTCTTATTTGTAGTTCCTGTAATTGTAAATAAAAAGACATTAACTGAATTTATCAGAGAAAGAAAAGCAAATTGTAAATCAAAACATTTAAGACTAAGTTAAAATTTGTACAAATAGACATGTCTCCTTTTACAATAATCAATAGGACAATGTTCAGCTAAACACACAGGCAACTATCATTTCCTGAACATTCAGGCAAACCTAGACAATAAAAGATTTGTTAATCAATACTATTCAGCTTAAGGAAGACTTTCTAACGGTGTACTGCATTGAATTTGTCTTACTTAATACATGAGAGTATAGATGTCTTCACATTTATTTTATTAAGGTTATGGCTCAAAAATAAGCACAGAAAAAAACAATATTGGAATAAAAAGTATTGACACACACATTTAAAACTTTTAGCATTATTGGAAGGAGAAAGTGCAAATCAAATAAAGAAACAAGAATGATTTATTTGCCAAATGAACTGGAATTCTCTGTGACAGAACACAATAAGGTATATTTTCTCTAGTGATAGACATACTACATTTTAGTGTGCAAAGAATGATGGCACTCTGTTAAACTATCATAATGTCAGGGGTTTTTACAATACAGCTGTCATCTGGTAGTCAAAAACAAAAGCATAAAATTACTTCCTAGATATGTAGTTATGTTTTGAAATTATATTTCTGTGTGAAAGTAATGTTATTTAGAAAATTTTTTGCCTTAGACGTTATGGTATTTTAGTATTGAAAGTAGTGTTTGAATGATGCATTGATATTTAAAGAAATCAAGTGCTGCCCTGAGTCACCTATGAGGTAAATGAGAGAATTCACTTTTTAGCCCCATTTTCCTATTGATTCTAATCAAATGTGGCTCATTAGCTTAAATTTTCAAGAAAACAAGAAATGTCAGTCAAAATAAAGATATATTCAACAAAAGTCAAGGAGTCACATTAGAAACTGTTTAATTCTCTAGTGTAAAATTACCTTTTGACATGTGTGTCACTTTTAATCAGAGATATCTCCAATTCAATTAAAGCAATTTTGGAGACCAACCAGCAATAATTAAATACCAACTGGATACCTAAAACAGGCATTAAGTGACATGGGCACACACATCTATACATATATGTTTAAATTAATCTTATTTTTAGGTGATAAAATGTGCAATTAGAAAAATAGTATAACACAAGATGATATGCCACAAAAGAGTAACTGAATATATTAGTACTAAGATGCATAGAAAGAAACTATGCTGCTTTTAGCGAACAAACAAAAACAAACACACTGCCACTGAGTTGATTCTGACTCATAATAATCCATAGGACAAAGTATAATTGCACCAGTGTATTTTCAAGTTGGTATACATTTACAGGATCAGAAGGCCTCAAGTTCTCCCACAGGGTGCTAGTGCTTTCAAACTGCTGACTTTGTGGGTAGCAGGCTAATGCATAACCTACTAGACCGGCAGGACTCTATTTCTCCTTGTTAGTAGGTGTCATGGAGTTTTCTCCAACTTCCAGCTACCCTATGCAGGATATCACACAGACCGAAGCCATCCTGATAATTATACTATGTTAAGACCATTGGTACAGCCACTATGTCATTCCATCTTATCTCGGGCCTTTCTTGCTGCCTTTACACTTTACCAAGCACAACCTCCTTCTCCAGGGACTGATCTCTCCTACCATGTCCAAAATATGAGAATAGAAACCTTGCTACCATTGCGTTTGAGAAGTATGGACTTAAGTATTCTAAGACAGATCTGTTAGTATTTCAGAAAGACCATGGTACTTTCAATATTATTTACCAACACCACAATTCATGTGAATTGATTTTTCTTTGGTCTTACTTATTGAATGTCCAACTTTCATATGCATATAATGTAATTAAGAATATCTTGTCTTGATCAGTCTCACCTTAGTCCTCAACACAATATCCTTGTTCTACAATTATTCTAAAGAGGGCTTGTGTAACAGATTAACCAAATGGCATGAATCTTTTGAAGTCTTGACTGCTGCGTCCATAAGCATGGATAGTGGATCCATGTCAGACAAAACTCTTCACCCTTTACTCCATGAATCATGATGTTACCCACTAGTCCAGTTGTGGGGACTTTGGTTTTCCTTATATTGAGTTGTAATCCACACTGTTAGATCTTCAACTGCAGGTGCTTCAATTCCTCCTCACGTTCGGCAAGGTTATTTCATCTGCATTTCACAGGTTCTTAATAAGCCTTCCTCCAATCCTGATGTCATACTCTTCTTCATGTAATCCATATGATACACACCTTTCCTGAGTTTTAACTATGCAGTATTCCCTTGTTTTCTTGGGACAACTGCTTCATGATCCAGGCACATGATCTGGATACGCAAATTGAGGTGCTTCATAATTCCCATTCTTCTAGAGGTTATCAACAGTTTATTACCATTAAAATGCAGTTTTACATACAATGTAAACACAAATACGCATCTTCTGGTATTCTCTGCTTTGAACCAAGATCTGTCTGACATCAGCAATGATAACTGTTGTTCCAAGTCCTCTTCTGAATCTGGTCTGGACTACTGGGAATTCTCTGTCAATGTACTGCTGTAAGAATTGTTGGATGATCTGAATCAGAATTTTACTTGTATGTGATAGCAATGACATCATTCTATGGCTTGAACATTTTGTTGGGTTCCCTTTCTTAGGAATGGGTACAAATACAGATCTGTTCCAGTCAGTTAGCCAAGTAGCTGTCATCCAAATTTATTGGGATGGAAAGATGAGTGCTTCCATCATTTCTTCAGTTTTCTGAATCTTTTCAGTGAATTGATCCCATCAATTCTTAGAACTTAGTTTTGTGCCTAATGCATTCAGTGTTGGATATGTATATGAGATTTACCCAATTCAATGTGACATTTAATCTCTTCACTGATGCATCTCTGAGAATTGACTATGAATACTCGCAAGATGAAATACATGACAACTTCAAACTCTTCTCCATTTATCATGATGTTACTCATCGATCTGGCTTTAAGGATTTTGGTTTTCTTACACTGAGTTGGAATCCATACTGAAGACTTCATCTCCTCCTCACTTCAGCAAGTGGGGTTGTGTCATCTGAAAATCACAGATTGTTAACAAGATGCCCTCCAATCTTGATGCTGCCTTCTTCTTTGTATGATCCAGCTTCTCTGATTACTTCCTCAGCATACAGATTGAATACATCCACAAAAGCCAAAATAGGACCATTTGATGTCAGAAGAGATTCTGAACTTATTGTTAGTGAGAGAGTTGTTAAGACAAATGAAAGAAATGATTAAGTCAAAGAGGTGAATGGAATATTTTAAAGAGAAGTTTGAGAAGCCAAAGTAAAATATTATCATGGAATATGAAAAGACCCAGAGTAAGAAAACCAAGACTAGAAAATGCATTCCTTTTGTTAGGAATGATCATAAAGAAATACCAGAACCACTAGAAATGAGTCTGGGGGAAGCCTGGAATTGCAGTCGTGCTAGGAGTCTGCCAGATTTTTGCCTTTGAAAGCTGTTCTATTGGGGAGAAATTTTAAACAAAGGAATAGAATGGATATTTCCTGTTCTAGGGTCAGAGAAAGAACTGTCTACTATGCATATATATAGAGGTTTAAAACATGCATATACTTATAGGGTTAGTATTAGGGCAGCAGATGAGCCCTGGATCTCCGCTTGAGTACTTCCTCAGGGCAAGAACATTTTGCTCTATTTAATTGGCATTCCATGATGCACATCTTCCAGACATCATCACTGAAAACAAATGTGTGCATAAGTAAATGTGGTGAAGAAACCTGGTGGCACCCAGTTATCAAAAGATATAGTTATCAAAAGATATCTGGGGTCTTAAGGACTTGAAAATAGACAAGCAATCATCCAGCTCAGAAGCAAAGAAGCCCACATGGAAGAAACACACCAGCCTGTGTGATCATGAGGTGTCAAAGGGATCTGGTATCAAGAATGAAAGAAATAAAACTTAAAACATTACAAATGAGGGTAAGCACAGATTGGGGGCCCAAAGCCAATCAATAAGTGAAGTGGCATCCACTTACAGAGGGGTTGCAGGGAGAAGATGAGCCAGTCAAGGTAGAGGTTAGTAGCAACGAAATATGCAACTTTCCTCTAGTTCTCAAATGCTTACTCGCACCCACTATTATGATCCCAATTCTACCACACAAAGCCAACTAGACCAGGGGATGTACACTGGAGTACATCAGAAATATGGGGAATTTAAGATAGATCATCCCACAGGACTAGTGATAGGAGTGGTGATACTGGGATGGTGGAGGGATGGTGGAATAGAAAGGGGGAACCAATTTCAGGGATCTACATATAACTTAGTCTCTGGGGTATGGACAACAGAGAAGTAAATGAAAGGTCACTTTGGACAGTGTACAATATGAAAAGGTAATAAAAATTTGTAAATTATTAAGGGTTCATGGGGGAGGGGACGGGGGAGGGAAGGGAAATATGGTACTGGCGCCTAGGTGGAGGGAGGATGTTTTCAGAGTGATGATGGCAACAAGTGTGCAAATTGATGGATGTATGGATCATGATGGGAATTTTAGGAGCCCTCAATACAATGGTCTATAAAAAAGGAGGGGGGAAGGGAGGAGCTTATACCAAGCACTCAGGTAGAAAACATTTAGAAATGAAGATGGTAACATTTGTACAAATATGCTTGATACAAATGATGTATTGAATGTTTTAAGAGCTGTTAGAGCCCCCAATAAAATCATTGGGAAAAACGTACTTGAAACAATGGTTGTATGGGTTGTTATAAGAGCTGTAAGAGTCCTTAATAAGATGATTTAAAAAAAATTAAGATGAAGGCAAAGTGGAAGGCAGGAGATGCTTCTGAGAGATAATGCAGTTACTCAGAGAACTGTCAGTTCTCTGGCCCAGCATGAAATAGACCAAACTAAAAATCATGGGGAAGGGAAATGAAATAGGACATGAAGATGTATAAAATGTCCCAAACTTTCATAATGATTCATCATCGTCTATCCAGTCAGAGAAAGTAAAACAAAACAGCAAAATACAGTGTTCTTTGCTAAAAGTGAAAATTTTACTTGCTTAATTTTGCTCCTTCATTTTCCAGACCCCCAATCTGACTATAGTGGAAGCAAGAAACTTGAATCTATCAGCTGTTCCTTCTAAGATCCAACTGCTAGTGAAAGGAATTCAAACAGGTTTGGGAAAATTTTATAAAAATGGGAAAGTACAGGGCTGAGCCCCAGTGGTGTAAGTGGTTGAGTGTGGGACTGCGGCCCACAGGCTTGGCGGTTCAAATCCAGCAGCAGCTCTCAGGAGCAGCACTGGGTAGTGCCCATGACCACCAGAGGCAGTGATGCCCACAAAAAAAATGGGAAAGTACAATCATTGTGCTCTTGGAAAGTTTTGGTGTTTGAAGAGGCAGTACCCCCTTGAAAGGTGCAGCTATAATCCTATTGTTTTTGCTGTCACACTGCTATGTGTCACGAAGGGAAATGCAATTTTCTCAATTTCAAGCTCTCATGTTTAAAACATTCACTTTCCCTTTTACCTAGGGGGAAAGAAACCCCCAAAACAAATACCCAAGGTGGTTAAACAATGGCAGTGAACTGAGTTGACACTAGTAGAACAAATTACCAAGACCAATAAAAAATTTCTGTAAGTCCCAAACTTGCCTGGAATACAAGTGGTCCCAGATGAAATTTTGTTTGGTTGGGGGGGGGAGGGCGCATCACTGCTCTCTGGTGGTGGGAGTAGGAGGCCCAGCTCCACTGCTGGAATTGAACCTCCGTCCCAGCGGGCCGCAGTCCCGCGCACAACCACTACGCCACTGGGGCTCAGCCAGTCCCAGATGAAATTTTATGAACTGCTTTGAAAAGAATAATTTTCTGTTCATCTGAATCATCCATATCCCCCCACCACCCCCCAAAGCCCATGGGGCAGTGTCTTTCTATAGAAGAAAATATTGATATCAAAGACTAGAACTTAGCTAACCCATGGTCTGCTAGTCAAGTTTTGTGTCAGCTTGCAAACTCTCCATCATAAGCGTAGGCCAGCATGATGATGTCTCTTTGGGGGATTGTTCTATCTACTATCTATGAAAAACGCATGTTGGGGAACTGACCATCTTCTTCTCTCCCCCTCCTGCTGGCTTGGATCCTGTGTCTTATGCCAATGACTGGTGATACTGCCTGCTGATCCCTGGAGCTATCCATGGTCTGCCATAGCATCTGATCTGTGTCTATTTCCACTGGCCTGTGATCATCTAGCTTCCTGGATTCCAGCACCTAGCAGCCACATTAGTCAGGAACAGCCTCCAGCATACCATCAGGCAACCACACTGGACCACTTCTATAACTGTGTGAACCGTGTTTCTGGATATAAACTCCTCTCTTTCTATACACACAGGACTGTCATTGGCTTCACTTCTCTAGATAGTCCAGCCTAACACACTTGGATTCACAGTCTAAATTCACCAGGGGCAACACAAGGAAGAAGAAATAAAAAGACTAGTGTCCAACTATCTTTTCTCAACAATAAAAACATTGACTATGAATAAAACGGCTGGTTCAAAGGAAATCAGCCTTGAAACTGATCAATTGACCTTGACCACATCCTGAAAATATTATTTCCAAGTCCTATTCCCTCACTTAAAAATCCAGGACATTGTGCCTCAGTATGTAACAAAAGGAAACAATGAACTCAGCCCTGGTAATGTGCTTGGGTCAACTGAAAATGGCTCACTAAAAACTTGTATCATTCTTGAGAGATAATTGTTAAATTGTCAGACATTGTGCAAGCGATCAGATTAAAAAGTGATCATAAATCTGAAATCATATAAATTTACAATTACATGCATGTCATATAATAGTAGCAAATACATTGCTTTTTAAATTTAGCTACATTGCACTATGATCTGTGTCTTTGTTTTCTTTGCATCTGCTATAGCTGTACGAGGCAAATACCTGATATTCGTCTACTAGGGTCCTTTTGCATCACTTCTTTGTCAGTTGTCAGTACTGTCGTGACTTTTGTGCTACTATGATTCCAAAAGTTATGCTACTTGCCTTCTACATACCTGCAAGGTCTTATGAGAAGTGTCATGAGAAGCAAAGGGACGGGTTAATGTGCTCAAGGAACCAGAAAAGGTCACTATGAAGTCTAAGGCATAACTGACCTAGCTGGACAATGATAAGTAAGACTGAAGAAGAACTGATGCCTTTCAATGAGAGTATTAATGAAGAATACTGGCTATCTCATGGAATGGTAGAACAAAAAGCAAATCTGTACCGCAAAAAAAATATATCCATAAGAGTTCTTATAAGTAAGCATTATAAGACTTTGCCTCATGTCCTTTGGGAATATTACCAGGAACAATGGTGCTGAAAAGCACATTATGTTTTGTGAAGTTGAGGGTCAGTGAAACAACTCAAGGAAAGAGAATGAGAAGTGGCTGCCATGAGGGGTGGAAGCATAGTCATAGTGGTGAGAATGGCTCCAGATAAAGCAGAGTTTTGCTTTGATATGCAGAGGGTCCACCCATGTCAGAACCAGATCAGTGACACCAACAAACACAATGGCAGCTCTGTGATCCTTTCTAAATTGGTATTCAATAATGTCAATGGCCAGTTTGGCATCAAGCATGTTGAAAGTATTTAAACCACAAAAAATTGATAAAAGATACAAATTTCCCCATAGAGAGCTGCTTATTAAACATTTATACACACATCATTAGTCATGACCCTTAATTTTGCGAGCTGAGCTATGAGGCAGAATAAATAATGTGAATTTCAATATGAGCTTTTTTTATTCAATATAAAAATCACTAGGTTGACTAGGACATTCAAAAGATGAATTTCTAAGTAAATGACCCAAACCTTTCGAGGAAGGCAAAAGCACTGTGATCTCACTCTGAGTTACTTTGATCAAGCATCTCATGAAAACTTTTTAATTAAAGCATAGTTCAATGGATGGGGAAATAATTACAAAGCAAATCTTGCAGTGATACTTTAGAATATGTAGAACAGATATCACAGTTTTCAGGATAAAATTAGCGTATTAAGTTTTAAGAGGTCTATTGTTTCAACCAAGTAGTTTCCCTGCATTTGATAGGAATACTAAGCTAACTTTATTGAGGACACTGCATTTCAAGTCAATTTACAGTTGCTTAAGGAAGTGAGGCTCTGTGACAATACAATGCAACTCATTCGTTTTCACACATGTAGATAAACACCACCTCCTGAGTGAACACAAATTGCTTCCCGTCTTACTTATCCATATGAACATATGGTTCAGTTGCCATAATCAAAACTGAGGTTTAGACTGAAGAGTCCAGATGCCATTCTCTATCCAGTAAAGTTATATTGGCACCATGATACAGCCATAGAGTTCTCCTTCCACTCTACGTTTTCCCCGGGTTATTATACTTTCCTGTCTCTCATTGTTAATAGGTTTCTCAGCACCTTGGCCATACACTCAACTTATTAGTGTCATTTTCATACATTGATTTTAAAGTTGAATAAAGACGCTGTTTTAGTTTTGCTCCTTTAGAAGTCATTGATTTCTTTTTAAACACTTTTTCCTATAGTTTTCCTATTCACTAGTATTTTTTTCTTAACTTGTGGAAAACTTAGATTTTCATTCACTTTTACCTATAAACTCAATTTTAAAATTAGATGGGCACCAGGAATAAGACCGCCCTTATCTATTCACTCCATTGGGACTTTATATGTGTGTGCTGCATGTAATTCTCCAAAGAAAACTTCCCCAATAGAAACATGTATAAAATAATAAACACTGGAGGGAAGAGTAGACATTCCATATTATATTTGTGCTTTGATTACTGCTGGGTTTCCCCACTACATCAAATTCAGGAGTGATATAATTAGCTGTGTCCAAGCTATCCATGGACACAACCCTCATTGCTTTTGATAGGCACCATCAAGTTGGCTCTAACTCATGATGACATTATGCATTACAGAATGAAACACTACCTGGTCCTGGGCCATCCTCTTCACTGTGGTTACATTTTAGTCCATTTTTGGAGACACTGTGTCAATTCTACTCACTGGCAGTATGGCAGTCATGTGCTCATGTTAATTTTATAATTGAAATGTAGGGGTCCACCTGTTATAACTAAAATGTAGGGGTCTGGCCTGTTAATCTGGGGATAGTCATTGAGTAGCCGATGAGGCCTCTGTGTGGGCATGGCTTTCACCTGAGACTCCTGGGAAATCTCGTGGTATTTCCCTCGAGAAGATGAGAAGCTATCTTCCCCAGTTGTTGGGAGTGAGTTTCAGAGACGATTAATCATGGACAAGACAAGCTGGCAGCATTCAAGAAGCTGGAGGAGCTGGCGGAGAGAACACACAGCTTTGCCCTGATGGAGCCAGACCTCTGAAGCTGGGGCGGCCAGATGGAGACCTCTGCCAATGATGAGTTGCTTCTGCTGTTGAGCCCTGGAGGCAAGGTGCTCTGCCAGCACTGGGATTCTGCACCCAATGACCTGTGACTTCATGAGTCAGAAGAAGACTTTATAGACTGATTTCGGGCATATGGGTTAATACTGGACTTATGACTTTGAACTGGACTGGGCTGGGATGCTTTCTCCATGTCCCATTCCTTTTGTATATAAACCTTTTCCTTATATCTATATGCGTGTCTCTGAAATTTTGTTCCTCTAGTCTACCCGGACTAACACAGGGAGTCTCCCTCTTTTTCAATGACCTTTATCAAGAATCCTGTCTTTCTCCAGAGATTGTTCTCTGCTGATAACATTAACAAAGCTCAGCTATTCTTGGTTCTCTGTAGCTTTCTCATTCTGGGACACATTTTTTCGTTCTTTTGACATTATGTTTTTGCCAACATCAGAGTTTAAATATTTAAATTATTCTGCATTCTGTCTTCACTGTCCAGCTTTTGCATATATAGAAGGTGATTAAAAAATAAAATAGCTTGCCTCAGGAAGATTATATTTTCCATATATTTATATATATGTATATATGTTTCTAATATATATATGATTCACTTTGAAATTTCAAATTCACTTTGAAATTTCATTGTTAACTAAGGCCAATTGTTTCTTAACCATAGGCATTTTTCAAATGACTAGAAAACTATGACTACTTATACAATTTGATTTTTGCCTCCAAATCACATTATGTTAGTTGGCAATCTTATATTTTTCAAGGAAAATGTTGTTTTATGACTTTTCTTACCAGATAATTAAAAATAAAAGAAAACATGCTATCATGTTCACCCTCCATTCAGCTTTCAGTAATTCCTCTCAGATACATTGGACTTGATCAAATCCCACCAGGTATTATACACCCTCTTGGCCATCAGATATAGCTCTCTTGAATAGGAGGAAAGTAAAAGAAAATACAAGAAACAAGTAGAAAGCAAAAGATATTTGTAGAAGTAGTGCTATAGGTATTTACATATGTAAATATATTAATTTATGATGAAAGGGATAGAGGCCAATGTACACGTATTTATATGTTAAGTATTTAGACAGCACACAGACTTTGGGCCTCTACTCAAGGCTGCCTTAACAGTGGAACTTTTTGTTCTAATAACTTAGCACTCTTTGATTCTTACCTTCCCAACATGATGGCTGAAGACAAAATGGGTGCATAAACAAATGTGTTGAAGAAAGCTGATGGTGTCCATCTATCAAAAGATGTAGCATCTGGTCTCTTAAAGGCTTGGAGTTAAACAAGCAGCCATGTAGCTCAGAAGCAAATAAACTCACATGGAAGAGCTATCACAACCCCTGGCGTTGACAGGATCAGGTATCAGGTATTAAAAGATCCAAAAGAAGCAGCTATATAGATGTGAAAGAGGGGTGTTGGGATGGAGCCTCAAAGCCCATCTATAGATGAGCAGACATCTCCCCACAAAAGGGGAGGAAGGGGTGATTCTATAAGGGAGCAGGATAGCCCAGATAAAGCACACATTCCTCTGATTCCTGAATGCTTTCTCACTCCAACTACCTTGACTCGGCTTTACCTTACAAATAAATCCAGCGAGACAGGAGTGCACACAGTGGTACAGATAATTGCTATTGACCCATGGAATTCAGGAACAGTAGTGGGAGTAGCAATAGAATGAAAGTAGAGGAATGGAAGCTTGGTAAGAGGGAGAAAAGGGGAACCCATCACAAGGTTGGATATATAGCCGCCATTCCAGGGGAATGAATAACAGAAATGTGAGTGGAGGGAGACAATGGACACTGTAAGACATGAAATAACAACAACAATATATGATTGACCAAGGATCCACGAGGGCGTGAAGGTGGCAGAGGGTGAGGGAAAAAAGAGAAGCTGATGCCAAGGACTCAGCTTAAAAGAAAGAAATTGTTTTGGAAATGTTGATGGCAACACATGTACAAGTGCTTAATAACTAGTGTTATAAGATTTGTAAAAGTCCTCCAATAAAATTAATTTAAAGAACTAGAAAAAAAAGTCATTTGAAAAAAGTATGAAGCAATTAAGCTTTTGAGGAAAATGTTAAACACCAATTTCCTTGTGATGTTGTAAGATTTGATAAAATGATTTTGATAGCTTTAAAGGAAAACCTCACCGTTTTACCCATATGATTTCTACTAATGATGATCTATTGGAAGTATGTATGTTCAATTGGGTTTAGTTTTGCAGATGTGATAACCTGTACCTATTTAATATTCTGACCATGACACCAGTGTTCTCCAAGAAAAATTAACACTGAGGTAATTTTTTTGTAATTTCATAATCAAAGTTAGATCACGGATATAATTAAATGTGAATCTTTCCGCCCCCAACCCCTGAAATGTGGATCTTATGTTAAACTATAAGTTCCCAAATACATTTGCCCTGATGATCCGTTGTCAGAAAAAAAAAATTTGCCCTTGGCAAAGAAAAGAAAAGTGCTATAATTCATAATCCAGGTATCTGTAGGTATCTGTTTTTTCAGGCTCTCACACACCCCAGTAGTGTCCCAGGACTCCCAAGGGAGAGTATCACCCACATTGAGAAATGCTGTGTTAATTTTAAACAAAATCACCAGATACACACACATACCTACAAATTGCACAAAACCATATATATCTGTACCTGACAAATCAGCTAAAGGGGTACCAGCAAACCCACATAAACATACATACGCTCATTTTTCAGCACCTAAAATGTCAGCTTGTTTTGAGTACTTTATTAAAATATAACTTACTAAATTTTGAAAAGGCCGTGAGACAGTAGGGGGTGGATAGAACTGTGTTTTTCTATCGCTAAATTCAGTTTCTCTATAATTTGATCTTTCCCTATATGAAATAATTCTATAAAAAACGAAAGTAGAACATAAGATGAATTGGTAAAGGCTGGGGAAAATTCATAATTGTGCTTTATATTTCAATCACTGGAAATGAAAACAAATATCGATGTTGAAGAAGAGGAGGCCATATGAGAAAACTCAGAAATGACTTCAAAAATCAATGTAATCCAATAAAAGAAAGCAAACTACAAGGAGTGCAGCTAAAGAAAGCGAGGAAGATAAAAAGTCACGGGACGAGAGAGTGTTAGTTTTAAAGGGAACTACACGGAGAGCCAGAAAGTTCCAGCTTTCTTCCAAACAAGATGTGCTTAAACATATTTCTCAGACCACTGAGTGGTACAAACATATTATCAGGGATATTCTTGTGTTTTAATCTTGGTAGAATGATATCTTCCCCCACCTCCGCCCTCTGAGGACCCACTCCTGATCTCAAGAAAAAAAAAAGAGAGACCAATTAAAACAGTGACTTCAGGAAAAATCTGTCGGGCCAGTTTAATTCAAGGCAGGGCGGTCCATTAAGAAGGTTAAGATTGTCTATCCATATAGCATAGGCAAGATAAATAATCCCAAGGAGAAAGCAATGAGACTGATCATTCCTGGGAACAGAGGAGAGGGCAAGTGGCAATACGATGATCTTAGGGGATGGTGAGGAGTGAAGTGGGAGAAAAGTGTGAACTGGACCAATCACAAGGATTGATGGAATCCACCTCTCCCCCTCATTGAGGGGAGAAACAATAGAAATGTGGGTGAAGAGAGACAGCAGATATGAAAAAAATAATGATTTTAAAGATATGAAAAAAATACTGATTTACAAGTAATCAAGGGTTTGTGAGGGTGGGAGGTGGGAAGGGAGACATAAACTAGGTGCTGATACCAAGAGCTCAAGTAGAAAGTGTTTTGAAAATGAATGATGATGGAAATGTACAAATGTGCTTGATATGATTGATGTATGGATTGTTATAAGCATTATAAGAGCCCCCACTAAAATGATCTATTTAAAAAAAAAGTTGAGGTAACTGTCTTATAGGATCCCTGTAGGTTAATACTGATATATTTCTAAAGGGATGTTGGATGATCAGGGAAACTTATTATGAAGACATTTTAAGAAAAATCGAGGGCTGAGTCAATGAGAAAAAAGACCAGGAAAATTGGGCCCAGAAATTTCTTCTCCATGAGGACAATAAATCCGATCATCCATTGATAGTAGCAAAGGTTTTCTCCTAAGGATTTTGTTGGGAAACCTTTCCGCATACACGCAATCAATGTTTTCATGCCCCAAACGCAATCCACTTTTAAAAGGAACATAATTTGCATCTCTAAAAGATGACATACTGCAAATTCAGAGCACAGAGGAATGGGAACCCTACTTTCAGAAGTGCACCCATCTACATCAGCATTTCTCAACCTTCCTCATGCCACGGCCCTTTAATATAGTTCATGTGGTAGAGACCACCAACCCGCAAAGTATTTTCATTACGACTTCAACACTGTCATTTTGCTTAGGTTATGAATTGGGCGACCCCAGTGAAAGGGTCATTCGACCCACACATTCGACCCACCTGTAACGCACAGGTTGAGAACCACCAATCTATATGGAGGCTATGCTCAGAAACAGTAGTTTCACATGTGGAATATCAGTTTAATTATCCGTCCTATGGTTTTGTAGTTTGAACATGTTACCAAGGAGACCAGTCCCTGGAAAAGGACATCATGCCTTGAGTGACAGCGAGTCAGTGGAAGAGAGGAAGACCTTCCAGGAAATGGGTTGGCACAATGGCTACAATGGGCTCAACCTAAAAAATGCTTGTGAAGACTGTCAGCACACACAGTGCTTCCTTCTGTTGTAACGAGGGTCGCAAGGAGTCAGCATCAACTTCATGGCGCCAAACAAAAACAAGAATGTGTTTCTATAGAAAAACTTTTTTAATAATCCTTCTATATTCTAGAAGCCCTCAAGCCAACTCTGACTCATTGCAATTCCATGTGTGGAAGACCAGAAACAGGCTCCCCAAGGGTTTTCAGTGACTGACTAGAATTCAATCACCACTTTCCTTCCAAGGCCTCTCTAGGTTGACTCATGCCACCATGGCAATATAATATCGATCAATTACTTACTCTATAGAATGATTCTGATATGATCACTCACATCTTACTGCTAAGGAGAGAGAAAACATTCTCGGCAGGAGGGAGATGAACACATGAGGCTCAGGCATCATCAGAATATCAGTTACGGACAAAAGTTGGTGATGGGCAAGGACCTGGTGAGCACACAAGGAGGAGAATACAACAAAGTGCTTTATTAAAGGAGGATGACTAATGAGCAATAGGAACATGGATGAGTATGAAGATATCAAAATATGTGAAATGTTTAGTAATGTAAGCTAAGCATGAATATTTAAGATTCTTTGTATTAATGCATACAGAAAAAAGACTGGCTTATTTCTCAGGAGATTGCAGATAAGAAGTCAATTAAGATATTATGTGTTGAAGAAATTGTATTTGACTGCAGTTAAATTAAAATGGTACAGTGACTTCCTAATTTACTCAAGGGTTCATGAGGATTAATGAGATACTATTCTCAAAGCCTTAGAGAAAAGTTATACACAAGTATGAAGTGTAGCTATTAACAAGTATCTACATATTTTAATGATGCATAGTCTCATTCTAAAGAAACCAAACTTAATTGCCACAGTTTTAACTCTCTTATCTTTTAATAATTGGTACAGCATAAGACTTTACTAATCTTTCAATAAATGGCACAGCATATCACTTCAGAAGTTGGAAAACAATGAACACACTAAGATCTCTACTGTAGTTTTAGAGGATGGGTTTTTATAATTATAGAAAATAGGTATTCACTATTATTGTGAATGATACCTGTGATATCTTTCATAGAACCATAGCACATTAAGAAATCCGATTTCCTCTCCATTTCATTATTCCTTTAAAAATGTTTTATTATGAACTGGGTTGAAGGTTTACAGGGATGATCAGTTTTACATTAAAGCATTTATCACATTTTGCTTCAACCCACTGATTGCAGTGCATTCAATGTAGTATCATGTATCTCAATTTCTCCCTGTATTTTCCCTTTCTGCCCCTGTCCTAACCCCCCTAAGCTCTGTCTTTTGGTAAATGCTGTTTTATTTCGCTCAAATGGTCAATTATTCTAGAATATGCCTAGCTCACTGGTGTTATCACTTCCCTTATAGACTCCTGTAATGCTTGGCTAAAAATTGAGCCATGAGAGGAGTTCACTTCTAGACCTGACGAGAGAAGAAAGGCCTTTTCCTGTCACTCTGGCGGAGGTGCAGTGAAGCATCCCCAGGCCTCTGCAGTACTGAGCACTTGGGGAATTGTCAGGTGTGCAGTGCGTATGTGTGTGTATGGATGTAATTCATCTTAGATGAGGGTTCTGAGCTCTTCTGCTATTCTCTGAATCCAAAATCTGAGGCTACAAATCCTGGGAATGAGTGTGCTTACCCATATGTGTTTTCATTGATTTGTTCTCTTCCCAGACATGCCCTTCACCACAAATGGAGAATTGCTTTCTGTAATGGTATTGACAGTGGTAAGGAAGTATCTGAGAGCCTCTTTGGTGATAGTAGCTTGTGACCAGCTGCTAACCTGAAGACCGGCAGTTGGAAACCACCCAGTAACTCTAGAAAGGCTTCTATAGAGGTGTCAGTTAAGAAAATCCGATGGAGCAATTGTACCTGTAGCACATGACGTTGTCATCCTTCAGAATCAGCTCCACAGTAACTTCTTTAAGACATCATCGGCACTCTGTCTGCACAACTCTGAGTGGGTCTACACCACAACTGCTGACCCCCTGAATAGATAACAGCAACAACAGCACCCTGCGATTGCTAGACACTATTTTCTCAATTCATAAAGAGAGTTGCATCAAATGATGTCTTTAACAATTACTGAACTACTATAAGACGTCATCTTACAACAAAAAGAACAAATGAACACTTCTACAGAAAATTAAAATCCCATTTACATAGAGTCCATTGCAATCCTATCGGTCAGAGTACAACTATTCCCAGGTGGTTTGGTGGTGACACTTTGGGGCGTGCTCTGTTTGATCCAAGATCACGGGTTAGAAATCTACAGCTGCTCTGTTAGAGAATGATGGGGCTTCCTACTCCTGTAAGCAGTTAGTCTTACAAACTCAAAATTCACAGTTCCTATGAGCACTCCTCTACCATATGGGTAGAATTATGAGTCTACATCACTCTATGGAAGCGAGGTTTTGGGGGTGGAAAAAACTCTTTCTTAAGACCTTTCAGTTTGTAATTCTTCACAGAGTAGACAATCTCATCTTTGTACATTATAATACAAAATGCAAGAGAATATCAGAGAATTAGAAAAATGCAGAAATTAATAACAAATTTTAAGAGACTGTTAGGAGTACAAAATAATCTTAGAAAGATAACAAATCTAAAAGGAGCATAAGAACAAATTAACACAAGGGATCATGTTTTCAGATATAAAAGGGAAAAGTGGAAAAACATTAAAATCAAATTCTTGAGAAAAAAATTAAAGCCAGCTAGAAAGTGACAAATAAATGAGGGAAGAAATCAACAAAGATGGAAGGAGAACCTATCAGTAAAATTTAGATGCATTTTAAGTTAAAAGTAATTTTTAATTTTTGCTTTAATTACCACTGAGCTAATTCTTACTCACAGTGATTAATCCTATAGGACAGGGTAGAACTGCTTCAAAGGTTTCCATGCCTGGATTCTTTCTGGAAGCAGACTATCTTTTTCATGTCTTTCTTCCACAGACTATCCAGTAGGCTCATTCCCTCAACCTTTCAATTAGCACCTAAAGTCCTTTGAAAAATAATAAGATCAGTTAAATAAGCTATGCTGTCCATTTTGATGACAAATCCATCCTGAAAATTTAAGGATTGGAGAGAATTAAAATCAGACCAGTATTTATTTTGGAAAGAGGAAATAAAAATTGAGATTGGTACATTGGACGGATTTCTAGGATAGGTGAAAAAGTGAGACTTCTTGTCATAGGTGGGAACAAAGAATGTTGGGCCTATAGTGTGGAACCTCTACATTTTTCGTGCGTTGTCTCTACAGCTGCATTTTATTTTATAATACATCAAAAATAATAATTACCTTTGTTTATACATTACTAAAAAGATTCAAGAGGTGGACACCTGACTTCAGATTAGCTTCAGGGATTTAGCTTTATTCAGATGGTTTCTAGTTACAATCAATCTACCTCTACTGATCCATTTTATGTGCCTATTGTTTTGATATTTACCATTGCATTCATCTGTAAATATGAATGTTTTGTGTCTCAACTTTTGATCCTGAGAGGATTACAAATGATTTCAGCACAAGTTCTGAGGTGCTGTAAAATCAGTATATGCAGCCTATCAATGCCATTAGTTGTGCACTTGACTGCTAACCAAGCACCAGAAAACCAGAAAGATGTTTACCTCTGCTCTATTGACTGCGCAAGACCATTAAGCTATACAAACTATTTACTACATTATCACATAAAAATTATGCATAACACTACAAATAATTGCAATTCCAGAAGACTTAAATTAGGCTCGTGCACAACCTCTATTAAGATACATTACTTAACCTAGCAAGGGGATACTGCATGGTTTAAATGCAGCAAGTGTAGGAATCAGGGTTGTGTCTTCTCACCCGCAATGCTCATGCAAACAGCAGTCAAGAAATCAAACGATACATCGAATTGAACCACTGCTCCACAAAATATTTGTGAAATGTGGAAAAGCCAGGATATCACTGTGAGAACTAACGTGTGCCTGGTTCAAGCCATCAGAGTTTCAGTTGTCTCATGTACTGTGAAAATGAGACCTTGAATTAGGGAGACCTAAGAATCGACACATTTGAATTATGGTGCTGGCAAAGAATACCGAAAATACCCTGAAAAAAATAATGGCCAGGCAAAAGAATCAGCAAATCTGTTTTAGAAGAAGTACAGCAAGCCTGCTCCTTAGACGAGCGGATGACAACTAATGACAGCTTCAGAGAGTCTCTTTCCAAATAAGAGATCGCAAGTAGCGTGAATCGGACACCAGTATACCTTTTTTTTCACCAGTATAACTTTTGTGAGAGAAAATCTAATCCATAATTGCAAAGAGTATTCCACGAAGGAGGAAAAGTTGGAAATATAGAAAGGTAAGATATTAGGCCTCAGAGCCATCAGTAGCTACTGATGGTGGATTCATTTGGCCAACTGCAGACCAAGACATCTGCCAGCCTGAGCCTTCCTCTGTCTGTCCTTTGCCACCATGCTTCTTGTTTGTCATCTTCTGTGAGTCAGGGAAACCCTGACTTGAACTGGACTGAACTCACCTCTCCCTACAACTGTGGAAGCTATTTCTTGATAGAAATCTCTATCTATCTACAACACACAAGCACAAAGAGAAAGCAGCAGCTATAGCAAGACACTGTCTCCTATATTGGGAGATGTTATCACGAGACATTCCTCCTTTGAAAAGGACATTAGTACAAGAGGAAGACCGAAGCAAGCTGGGTTGACAGACACACTGATTATAAAAGGGCATTGATCCAGTGCAGCCGACTGTGAGGACGGTAGAAGTCCAGGCTCTTCCTATGCTTCCAAGAGCCATGATTATGAATTCAGGTAAAATGAAATCCTTGACAACTCCTGCTGTTCATAAGGCTGCTGCGAATTGGAAAAATTCATCAATCTATTCCACTCATTGTTCTCAGAATTTGTTTTTCTTACAGCACCTACAAATGAGATTCAAACTCACACTTGATATGAGTGGACTAAAAAGAATCTTTCCATTTCCCTTGCTACAGCCCTTAAACCTGCTGCTTCTTCTGTTTTAACTTCAAATCCATAAAACATTAAGCTATCGACAAGAAGAGATCATTTTGCACATATGAATAGAAGACTGTAGATAGAAAAGCAAGGATTTTTATCCTTTTAAATTAATGCCTTTTTTGGAAACTATATGTACCCATGGACTTATAATTAATGCTCAAAAGCTATGACAAATTGTGTGCATTGAATCTCCTTCTAAATTCTTCTTCTTGTTGATGGATCTCTTCTGTAGGCAATGAGCACATTTCGTTTGTTTATTAGGATGAGAGCAATCTGCCTCACTTTCACTTGGATCAGATCAGTTTCACCTTCCCTCGGTTTATAAGAGTGCTATATTTAATTTTAAATAAGACCCTTATTTCCTTTTAGAAGGGTTAGGATTACAGGGGTCTTTTTTTTTGTTTGTTTTTGAACAGTAGAAAGAGAGCTAATTCGAGAGCAGAGTCAGACCTGTATTTCACTCCCAGGTTCTGAAGTTATGGAGGAAAAACCACTAGAGCTCTGGGATCCTGCACCCCTTCATCTGCAAAATGGTGAGTAAGTCCCAGGGAGCTCATCGACGGGTCTGCAGGGCTGGACTCTCTCCCAGCTCTGCTGATCCCTTCCCCAGACAAATGCACTACAGAGGATAGCACGGAAGATAGAGCCTGGGGACTCGGGAGTAAACTAAGAGGGAGAGAGAGAGAGAGAGAGAGAGAGAGAGAGAGAACACGAACTGCAGCATGGCCTACCAATCCTTGAGGACGACATTTCTTTTCTGAAGAGGTTTCAAGGTAATATATCTTTTAGAAACTCAAACACCATCACTCAGGAAAAGAAGGAAAGTGAAGCATAGCCCCTACACCAAAGCCACTATGTGTGCTACCATGTGGCCATGACCAAAGTCACAGGTTGGAATTTAGCTCTGTAGTATGAATCGAGGGATGGTTAAAACAACCTCTAGCTCCCAAAAAACAAGTTTGCTTTCCTTTTCTTCTTAATGGAATATTCTCAATTAAGGTACACATGCACTCAGAGCATCCGAAGCTTCTCAAAAGTTGAGGCGAGCAGGCAGGCACCTGCTGTGGGTGGGATAAGGTGCAGAGCCAAGCCTCCATCGCCTGGGTCCCAAGGCACAAGAAAGAGAAGTGACATTCGAAAGGTCACTGTATGAGAAGATAAAAAGCATGCACATTTCCCTCCCTAGCTCTATTAGAAAACCACTCCAGAATTCCACATGTGAAATTGTAAGGCGGTTGCAAGAATCCTCTCTTCAAAATAAAAATCCCATTAATTTATGACTGTCAAATAAATCTGAAAAATAAGGATCTTTTCCAGCTTCTTTGAAGCTTACAGAATTTGTTTCTTAGTGATCGTGTCAGAGGTTTAAAAACTGTTGCTCTGTTTTTTCTTTAACATTTGAGAATCTGTTTCCTTTTTAAGTCTGTCAAAGGCTTTTAACAAATTGGAAGATTGTGGCTCATTCAGTCAGATTTTTTTTTTCTTTCTTCCTGGATGAACATGAGACAACAAATCTGTTTTGCTGCCTTTACAATCTGAGTTTTGGCTTATTAAAATAGTTAAATATTGGTTGCTCTCTTTAAGGCTCAGATATTGTTCCTCTGAAATGGAATCTTGTATTTTCCCTGTATACCAAGGCTCTGGTGTTATAACTAACTCGATAAAGTTTTTCACATAATTAAGATCCTCAGTTAATAGAGAATATAAAACATATTGCACTCCTGGTGTCTTCTGTACTAGTACAGTCAATAAATTGTTACTTAGTAAGGACGCTCAAAATATAATGGTTCTGAAAGAACCATCAGAGAACAAGAAAAGAAAATAATTTTCCATATTTCCACAAATGGAAAATTAGAATAATCTCATTTCTGTACTTTTTACTTATACTTTTATCTGAGTATACCTTTGAAACACTTTTAATGTAAGAGACGCATAACACAAAATTTGCTAGAGGGACCGCCACTGAATTATCTGGACAATTATTACATCTGGCGATTAGTTTTATATATATATGTATACATTCACAATAAACTATTTCTGGAAATCTTCATTATATGCTTACAGATAATTTTCAAAACTCTAAAATGGTTGGAATTCATGTATACAGTATTTGTAGCTTTAAAAATAATTTTGTCTAACATTTTGTGTCCCCAAATGTCCATAAATGAATGTAAGCTAACAGATGTGATAAAATATGGTTGAGTCTTCTAGAAATGACCATTTTAACCCATGTAAGAACACAGTCTTAAACATAAGAATTTCATGACCCTTTGATACACCTTTCAAAGTTAATAAGTAGACAAAATTTGAAATGAGACTTTTAGGTTAGTACTGAATCTCATGAACAGTGAAGGTCAAATTTAAGATGCTATCTTGGTGCTCGTCAGTATAGTGTAGTCCTATCCATTTCAGTTTTCTAAAGTGTTAGCCAAAAGGAAAAACTATGGTAGGCAAACTATTACTCATTTTAAAAGAAAGGCAAAAACACTGAGAAAGGTTAGGCAGCAAAATCATAGACCTCATTCAATATACTATTACCATCATTGTTGTTTCTGATTGTATTAAGCAGAATATTTTCATTAAAAATTATGCAAAGCTAGATCTCTTGTTACTATTCAGACCTGTCAGTGTATTGAAATCTGAGTCTATTATCCCATGCACAGATTAGCACAGCAATAAAATAAGTTTCACTATATCAATGCATTCTCTCAAATAAATGACGCACCATCAGAGAGAGACATCTCATTTATACCTTGCATATAAGGTTTTATCCTGTTAATAAGATCAATGAAATACCAAATCTTAAATGATAGTATTCATCATTTGCTAAAATTGCAAAAATATTCTAAAAATAATTGCAGCTATTATCCCATAATTACCTGCCACGAAGTTCATGGTTCATGTGAGAGGAAAGAGCTCAAGATTTGTGTTCCAATATTTTAAGAAAAAGAAGTCAAATTCCTATTTAAATGATTATTCGTGTATTCAGAGTAGTGTACCTCTAACTCCTCTGGTTATTCCGCATCCTCTCGTAGAGATCAGCATAAGTTGACCACTATTCCAGTGTTGTATTCTCCCTAATGCTTAACTTTATCAAAACCAAATCAAGTACACTGCTACCCAGTCAATTCCTGCTCACCGGAACTCCACCCAACAGGACAGGAGTAAAATAGTTCTTTAGGGTTCCCAAGGTTGTAAACCTTTACAGACACAATTCTTTCTACCTACTGTAGAGTGAGAGGCTGCTGGATTCAAACCACCTGCCTTTCAGCTAACAGACCAGTGCTAAATCCATTGTACCACCCAGTGAGCTTCTGTTTGCTTTCTAGTCTCTTATTACTTCCTTGTCTCCTCCAGGTTACCCTCTCTTATTTCTCAGATCAGACTTCATTTTAAGTGCCTACATTTTTGTCTTTCTTCCTAATTTAGGCTGAATACTTCTTGAGGAACAGAGGCTGACTCCTCTTTAGAACTCTAGAGTTCACCAAAGGCACCAGATCTTTGTGGGAGCTCAAGAAAGGCAATGCATGGATATAATTCCATTATATCAGCAGGACAAAAGGTAATGTGGACCTAGAAAATCGCTGGAGTGGTGTGAATGATATGCAATTATGCTTGTGATAGACACTAAAAAGAATTGGTAATTTAAAAAATCATTCTATTGGGAGTTCATACAACTCTCATCACAATCCATCCATCCATTTTGTCAAGTACATTTGTACATATGTTTCCATCATCGTTTTCAAAGCATTTTCTTTCTACTTGAACCCTTGGTATCAGCTCCTCATTTTTCCTTCCTCTCCTCCTCCCTTCCTCTCTCCCTTGTGAACCCCTGAAAATTTATAAATTACAATTATTTTTTCATGTCCTGCACTGTCCAATGTGACCTTTATCCCCTTGTCTTTTGTTCATCCCCCCGGGAGAGGGTGCAATTTGGATGTCTACCTATGTGAAGCATTTAGAAATGTGCCCTGGCTATGGAATGGTTATAATACTATGCATACCATCATAGATTATACAATATAACTCTTAATCCTCCCACCCACAGCACATGAAATAGCTAGTTGAGACATTTAAATAATAGTGAACTGAAGAAATATAATCCAAGATCAAACAAAATGAACATGTTTCTGAACCAGCTAGCATAACAACTGGGATATCTGAAGTCTTCAGTTTTTCCTGAGTCCTTCCACAAGGCAGGCTGTTGTAACAGCATGGCCTAAAGGACTTAACCTTGAGAAAATATAATTGTCAGAAAGATGAAATGTTACAAGGAGAAATAGTTTGGGTAAAATATATCTCTATTAAGTCTACTAACTCTATCGAAGTCTATTAAAATATATCTCTGTAAACTCTATTAAGTTTATTAACTTTGTAATAAAGTTTTCAGTTCAAAAGTAAACAATTCCCATATCAAATTTATATTTAAAGATAATATTAAGCCTCGTGTACAGGGCCTGAATGAAACCTAATTGTTCTCTTTGGAAGGAGCAGGTATTTTAAAACTGATAAAATAAAAGGAACTTGAATTGAACAACTCTGAAATTTGCTGGCTTTCCTAGACAGGTATTACCTGTCACCATCATCATCATGGTAGAATAATGTGGAAGTCTTCTGAAATATTGGCTCAATTATCTTTGCAGTCAGAACTCCTAGCACTTCTCAGAGATGCCATTCATAATCCTTACACTAGACAGAAGCAGGAGAAGATGGTTTAACTAAGTACCTGACAGGGCAACTGGTTAAAAAAAAAAAAAAGAACCCTGATTTTCTTGGAAAATGACAGAGAAAAGAATAACAGAAAATTTTTGTATTAACATGGAAAATAGAAAGGTACAAACTACCATTTTATAGTGAACCTGTCATTTCTGATTTTCAAATACATTTTAAAGGGTTACAGGGAAAATGATGATGTTAGCAAGTAGTTACATAGGTGAGATTTTTTTACAAAATATTTACATATGTCCATAGATAAAGGCATAAGTTTTAGACAACCAGGTATGCCTGTCTGGCGAATGTATTCACAGTTGGCCAGAACAAAGTCAATATAATTGTCCCTACCTGTGCTTCAGTTCTCCTAGAGAAACAGTGCCAGTGTCCAAGGTGTTAATAGACTTGAAAATCAAAATGTACAAAATAATGGCCAATAGTATTCTTTTTAAAAATTATTCCAGTAATGATAGTGAGTTGGATTTTCTTCAAGTACCTTAAACCTTCCCTTTTCTTTGATCCAATATTCTTACCCATTTCAAATTGCCTTTTTCATTCTACTTCTAGCAATATAAAGCCTTATAATCATATCCTATTCATCGGTTTTGTTATAAATATGAAAAGAAGCCCTATTTTTATTCTTTCTGTTCTCTTCAATACATGTCTTTATTGGTACCAAATCATTTTCCCATTTTTCTTTCATTTCCTTTAATTCAACCAGGTCAAGATCAACATACTCCAAAAGTTTAGTTGGCTAAGTCAAACATACCAGGAATTGTTACTCTCCTTTTGATTTTTGCAAATAATTTTTAAAGTGTCAGAGAAGTAATCAAATTATTACATCCTCAGAGAAAGATATGATAAAGGATATTATTTTTACCACAAGTTTAAATTGACTTTAAGTGTATCATTTATTTGGCTATAAATTATGCCTTGTGTTTAATGAGTCATATGGCTGCGTTCAAGGTCAAAGGGAGGGTCTATATTTCAGAATTATTTGTCTTTTGGAAGAGTAATTATTTTTAAGTACTTGATCTAAAAATCCACAATACCTTCCTGTTAGATTTTCTCTTTCAAGCTCCAAAAGTCAGGAAAAGAACCCTACTGGGCAAAGGGGGAGAGAATCTTTCAACTTTCCTCCCAGATTCCCTACCGCATTAGAGTCTGAGTATTAGCCAGCTGTTATCCCAAATAATGAAGCCCTCCACCCCCCTCCTTCTGCCTTTCCCCAACAGACTCTTGGTGTCTCCAGCTGATTGAAGACCAAATGGCTTCACAGCCAGGCAGGATGTGCAAAGAAACCATTAACATGCATGAGCATTCTTCTCTGCCTTTATAATCAAAGTCTGATTTGTAGGGGTTATCAGTAGTAAAGAAGAAATCCAGGGGAAAATATCTGTAGTGAGGAAGAGTCTCATATTGCTTCTTTTCAATTGGTGTTTTGACAAAATAAAACTTAAAACAAATTAGTTGAATGTCAGTATTTGGAGAAGCTGTGATTAAGAACTACAGTACAGGGCTGAGCCCCGGTGGCATAGTAGTTGTGCGCGGGACTGCAGCCCACTGGGACGGAGGTTCGATTCCAGCAGTGGGGCTGGGCCTCCTACTCCCACCACCGGAGAGCAATGATGCCCCTCCCCCCACAAAAAAAACCCAAAAAACTACAGTACAGATTGTATAAATCACAATTCACTTATATTATCTTATGCTTTCCATTTAGAAGTTCAACTTATATGTAAGTTATTAAATTGGATGAAATCAAGGTAAAATACAAAAAAGAAAACACTGCATAATAATTGTATTTCTCTCAAAGCAATGCAAAAGCAAAAATCTGTTATAAAATATATCTGCAGACCACAATTCCCAGCTAGCAACGGGGTTATATTAAAACTGTAGATGCTTCGGTAAACATTTTTCTTAATGAAGAATTATGTCTCTGGTGTTTTAGACAAAAAGAAGCACAAAATCTGAAACCTACTGCTAGGAAGTCATCTCTGACTCACAGAGACTCCTTATGTGGCTTCTTGTCCCTTAATCATTGTAGGAGCAAGTAATCCCATCTTCCGTCCACAGAGCAACTACTGGGTTTAAACCACTGACCTTGTGGTTAGCAGTCCAACATATACCTGAAAGTTGTCACATACCTTACAAGTATGAACGACCACAACACTGCATTTCCCTTGTTTGTAAAGGCAATCTTTATTGCACTAGGCCCCTGGTCAAACAGATCATAGACTTATAAATCTTGACCTACTTGCCTCATTTACCACACTGCATAATATTTGATTTCCAGAGTATGGGAACACTAACGTAGGCTCAAATCATTTGCTGCAGGCTGCACTGGGATTTTTGTTTGGGCTTAGCTAGTCTGTCTGCAGTGGTGTGAATTTGTAAATTATGAACATGTGCTAAAGGGGTCCTGACTGATAACCTTTCACTGATAAAGTGCAATCTTTTTACTGCAAGGAACTGGCAAAGCTGAACTCAAAGAGCTTCCACTATGAAATCAATTGGTTCATCTAAAACCTTTCTGAAAGCGCTCAACAAAGCTTGTGTTTCACAATGAAGCCAAAGAAATGCTTTACTTATCAATGAATCTTGGCAACCAAAGTTGGAAAAGATCTTACATCAATTGCTCCTGTCTACATTAAAAATTAAATTAAAACACTCCAACTGTCAGGGAGTGCTTCCAGCTGGCACATCCTTGGAGCAGTAAAATTAGAATATTGGGGTGGGGGAGGGGGCACCCTTTACATAAATGTAGTTAACTTAAAAGTCAGTCTTCACATTTCAAAGTTCCTGATATTTCAGCTGAACTTCTGTTGTATGTGCTCACAGAGGTAAATTTTCGAGTCACAAAGGATCGTTTTGCTAAACGTGAAATCTTCTGTGTTCCATTATGAAAACCTGAAGTGCTTAGAAGGCTGTGCTGTAGACTCTTTACTGGAGTTTTGTTGCAGGGAGGTCGTCTCTGCCAAACTAGGAAGCAATAGAAATCCAAGAACGGTTCCCCTCAACATGAAGGACTGGGCACAAGTACAACCCCCTTGCTGCCAGAGCGGGGCTGCATTTGGCGAGGCCAGCAGGTGGCAACCACCAGGCGCCATGCAAGAGAAAGGCTGAGCTTTCTAGTCCCGTCAACAGCTGCAGTCTACGACACCCACAGGCTGGCCACTGTGAGTCAACATAGACTCCATGGCAGCAATTGGTGGCACACTGGTTGTAAATTGAGCTGTGAACTGCAAGGTCAACAGTTCAAAAGCAGCAGCCCCTCTGGAGGAGAAACAATGGGAGTTTCCACTTTCATATAGAGTTACAATCGGAGAAACTCACATGGCCAGTCTTTCCTTGTTCTGCAGGGTCACTTTGTGTCTGCATCGACTTGATGGCATTGAGCTTTTAGCGTGTTTGATTTTTAAAAATGCCTTTAATAATTACATAAAAGGATGGCACAATTATAGTGATGATATAGATGATAATGACTTTGTTATAGGTGAGGATTCATTTTTCAAGTACTAGGTGCCTATTACGTGTGCATTATAAGATTTCCCTGAAAAAAATCTAAAGTTGACACCCTTGTCCCCATTGTTCAGGATGTATAAAAGACAGTATAACAAGGTCATAACTAGCATATTCTGAGTTCATTCAAGAGCTGAGATCATTCTGACTACAGTTATTAATTTTTCTATCATATACTATAGTAAATTTAAAATTGCTCTTACATATGCAATTACTGGTATCAGCATAATATATAGAGCCATTTCAGAGCACTTGATACTATTTGTCTCAAGCTGCCTCCAACCAAAAGGAAGTCAGGTCACCACTTCTGAGAGGTAGCTGTTTGTAGGAGGGAAGACGCTTGGAATAATGCTTGTTAAAAATTGCCTTTCAAGATTAAAAAGGGTAATAACCCAAGAGGAAGTTGGCCTGGTCATTTAAATAAACATTTTATTTTTTGCAATGTGTTGTGTTGAGAACTTTAATGAGCACAGTAGGAGTGGGGAGATTTCTATTTTTCAAAACCATGGAATATCTTCAGTTTCAGGGTATTCTCTAACAGGACATCTTGAATATGCATTCACTTAAGCCAAAGGACACAACATATTAACACATATTTTGATAATTCACTCCCCCCTAAGTGTTTTTACTTTCAGAGAAGAGTAATTTCTTCTCCTTGCATGTGAAAACCAAAGGAAAACTTCTAGTTGGTTCCAATTCTGTTTATGTGTTTTTTAATCATAGCTATAAATTTGAGTCTTCACTTGGGAACTCACCCAATCCCTCTTTACATTTAATATAGCAAGAATAAAATTTATAAATCCATATGGTAAATGAAGAAAACTAGGTATAACAAACATTTAGGGGAAAACTGACTTCATAATGGTCAAATTTGGATATCATTCTGTTTCACATTGGAATTTGAACTATTTCATTTGTGCAGTGCACTGATTGGATATAATTCTAACATCTAAAAGGTAACAGGAATAATTTCATATGCTTTAGAAAAGGTTCATCATTTCTAATATTATTATTTAGTCCACTGAATCACATTAAGCAAATATCGATCAAATGCATATACAGTGTGAAAAGAATAAAAGCAGAATGTCAGTGAATGATAGTAGATGAACAAGATTGGGGTCTGCTATAAAGAATATGCTGTGTTAATAAAAAAGACTGTATGTGCATGCTGACAAGTCTACTCTCAAGAAAAAACTAATACTAAAGAGAGGTAAAGATAGGGTGAGATACAGAAGAAGCATAAAAGGATGACTAATTGTTTTTGAGGATTTATTTCAATTCTATAATTCTTTGGTTCTACTATAATGAAAGTCAGAGGAAAGAAAACAGTGGGTGTCTTCCAAGCACACTGTCTTCTTTAGTTGAGGAAGTCATCGTGAATGAGAGGTTAACTTGATTCTTCAAGATAATCTGGTAACAGTTCATCCACAAAATAAGCACATACTGAGCATAAACCCTGTACTGGGTAGGCCTGGTGTTTATCACTGGGGATTCAGAAGAAACACTATACCCCTCCAGTCTTCAAAGAGGTGAATGTGATCATCACCAGACATTCAGTTCCATGCTTGTTCTGACTTTGTCATTTGTGCTCGGGGGGATAGAGTCTATCCAGATATAAGAGAGAGACATTCCAGCCAGGCCCCAGTCTTTGCATTTTCTGTTTTCTTTGCCCAAATAGCTATGAGATTTGCTCCCTCACTTCCTTCCAGTCTTTCCTCAGATGCTGCCCTACATACATTCTGCCCTAAATAAAATTGCATCCTGCCCACCTGCTTGCCAAACTTTTTCCTAAGGTCCCATATTTTTTGGATCATAAGATGCACCTGGCCATAAGACACACCCAGTGTTAGAGGAGGAAAACAAGAAAAAATATTCTGAACCATATTAAAATGTTCTGGGGTACCACAGCTTCAAAGCAGAAGATGCATCATCATTTTCCCCCACTTTTTGGGGAGGGGAGAAGTGCACCTTATGATCTGAAAAAGTCAGTATTTTACTAATTTTCAGATGGTATAATTTCTTATTTATAATTATTTTATCTTTAAATGTAAAATCCATATGAATTGGGACTTTGCATTTTCTTTACTCTCATTTTACCATGACTTGGAAAAATGTTTGCCACATAGCAGGCACACAATAATTTTCTTGTGAAAATAAATTATGGGCATTTTTTTAGAGTGGGAGTACTTAGGGCAAAATTATCAAAGAGTTGAGATGATATCCATATAGTTTCAAGTCCTGGATAAAGTCTTAGTCCACTAAAAGTAGGAGGAAGATTTCTTAAATATACTGGGGCTATGAGAATATGAGGTAGGAACTAGGAAAAGGAAAGAGAAATAAAATGACTGAGGATCAAAGCCTGAGAAAGATGGATGGAAACAAGTTCAGAGGCGACCGAGGAAGAATTAGCGTTCTCTCTAGGGGAACTTCTCATCTTCTGAGGCAGGGTTAAAGGCACAGGAAGAGACAGGTGAGAACAAAGCATGTCTAAGTGTGAGGAGAGGAGAGCTGGGAAATCTCATTTGGTCCAAGACCATTTACGAAGATTCCTTCTTCCGTCTGCCTGAAGACAAGGTGTAGGGGAAGAACATGAGGACCAGATGGGGTGGCTATGTGAGCCTATATTTTATCATTGAAGAGTGGTTTCATATCACTTCATATGAAAGCATATGGCCAGCACCTGGTA